>JACAXG010000119.1:2395702-2530324 GCA_018881555.1 Amblyornis subalaris
TGCCCTCCTCTGGACGCGTTCAAGCGTCTCAATGTCCTTCCTAAACTGAGGGGCCCAGAACTGAACACAGTACTCCAGGTGCGGCCTCACCAGTGCCGAGTATAGGGGAAGAATTACTTCCCTGGTCCTGCTGGACACACTGTTCCTAATACAGGCCAGGATGCCCCTCGGCCTTCTTGGCCACCAAGGCACGCTGCTGGCTCATGTTCAGTCGGCTGTCAACCAGTACCCCCAGGTCTGTTTCTRCCTGGGCACTGTCCAGCCACTCCATCCCCAGCTTGTAGCGTTGCAGGGGGTTATTGCGGCCGAAATGCAGGACTCGGCACTTGGACTTATTGAACTTCATCTTATTGCCCATCTGGATTGTGCCCATCCATCCAATCGTTCTAGGTCTCTCTGCAGTGCCCTTCTACCTTCCAACAGATTGACACACGCTCCCAGCTTAGTGTCATCTGCAAATTTACTAATGAAAGACTCGAGACCCTCGTCCATGTCATCAATAAAAATATTGAACAAAACTGGCCCCAGCACAGACCCCTGAGGAACACCACTAGTGACTGGATGCAGCACCATTCACCACCACTCTGTGGGCTCGGCCATCCAGCCAGTTCTTAACCCAGCAAAGAGTGCTYCTGTCTAAGCCTCTGTCCAAGATCTCTGTTTTAAAATATCTTCACTGAAATGAAAGAAAAAATTCAGCTTGCCACTGTGTGAGAATAGAACAATTTCTCCAGGGCTGTAGTTCAGTGGTGCTTTGTTAACCAGCACTCAGCATTTCAGGGATGAACGGTTGTAACTTTTCCATTTGGGTGAGTCTTGTTTGTGTGTGTGCATGTTCATATTTGTGCATGCTATTTCTCTTTTGGTTTTGTTTCTTTTCAACAACTTTCAAGTTTCTTTTCCTTTAATTCCACAGAGGGGATTTCGTTTCCGATACGTATGTGAAGGGCCTTCACACGGTGGACTTCCTGGTGCTTCTAGTGAAAAGAACAAAAAATCATACCCTCAGGTCAAAGTAAGGACATACGTCATTAATTTTTTTAACTCAATGCACATATGTATGTCGATAGGACCTTACTGCATAGCAACATAAATTTGTATGAAATTTCTCAAGACAGACTACATTTCAATCCCAGCTTTCAAAGCATAATTGATTTTGAAAATAAAGTTGTCTTCAGATGTGTRGGGTTATTTTGGCACTGTTTTTATCTGCCAGCAGTTGATCAGTAGCTTTACCTGCACCTACCACCTGCTCCCATTGTGCAAACTAATGGAGCTCTCCTTCAGGTGTCGTTTTAGCATGAAGCAAGCCCTGAGCTGCTCCACTTCTACTGCAAAGTATGAATCTGCTTAGTTATTCCATTTCACTCTAGGATGCTATTTACCAAGTGTTCCTTTTTTTTTTCTGTTCATGTTACTCCTTATTCAATATCTCTAGGGTACGCCATTCTTAAGAATTTAATTCCTTTAAAGTCAACGTAGAACTTCTCATTTAAATAGGAACAGTGTTATGTTCAGGTGTTCACTGAATTTTTTCTGTGGAGTTGTTTTTCCCCCCTGGAAAAAATTCAAATATATTAATCAAAGAAATGTTCTGTGGAGGCACAATATGAAGATTAGAAAAGTGATTAATCATTCTGGTATTGGAGAAGTGTCTTTGCCTGTGGTTCTTGCAGCAAATTTTTTTTCTGTGGAAGTCTGGAAAAGCTACACTGTGTCTTTTCAGTATTTTTTTTAACTTACAACAAGACCAAAACTTGCATTTTGCATTACGTCTTTGAACTATTACACTACAGATTGTCTCGTGAGGAGTGGGGTTAATGTATTCTAATTCTGGCGTTATTTCTTAGTGTCTTTAAATTCCRGTGTTCTCTCTTACTTCTTTATGGGGAAAGAAGGGGAGGGAAGAGTGGCAAGCAATAAAGCTCTGCCTTGCTGCATACCACTCCTCGTCCTTTCCTCAGTGTGCGTGTAGTTTGTCTGCAGTTCTTGGGAAAGATTGGAGTTTGGAACAGTTGCATCTCCATAATGAATCAGTATAAGCATAATGTAATAGAAAATAGTCAGCGTTGGCTGAGGTAGCCTAGGCTGTTAATCTTGTGAATTGAGAAGAAACTGGGAAAGCTGATTTCATACAGCCTTGCAAAACTCCTATGAAAAATTACTAGCCCAGGCAAATGGTCTACTTGCTTTTCTCTTTCCTATTTTGACAGTAATGATGAACCAATGAATGAAATTTCACTGGTATGTTCAGATATGAAATTATTTAGTTCAATTGAGGCAGATCTTTGGATTCCAATCCATAATGATAATAATACAAGTGATACTTTATAAAGGTGTGGTAGGTCACACAATAGCATGACACAGGAAATGGAATTTCTCTTTGAGTAGACTAGAAAGCACAATGTTTTTTGGCTTTCCATCAAACCTTCTAATGTCATTGATCATCACTTTTTAATTTCATCTAGAACTTACAAACACACACACATCCCTTCCCCTCCCCCCCATCCTACTGTGTGCATCTGGGTTTTTTTTTTCTAGTACAAATCCCCACATGGCAACACCTGCTGGGAGAGGCTGGCAAGGGAACACAAGTAAATTCCTCAAGGCCATTGCTTGTTAGTGCCTGTTCTTGATTCAAGTGGTGCCAGTAAAGCAGAAGTGTTTCACACCTTTTCCTGTAAGTGTCTTCTGTGTTTTGTCAGAATGTGCTCACCTTGTTATAACTGAGGGGAGCACAGCTGAAGATTGCTATTTTTTGTTGGTTTGGGTTTTTGTTTTGTTTAATTTTGATTTTTTTGTTTGTTTTTTTTTTTTTTTTACTCTTGTGCCTGTGTTTTCACCAGAAAACCTCTATTAGTTGACCACAGTGCAGTGAAAGGACAGTAGCATGAGCTTTGGCTGTACTGTAAAAAAGAAGGTTTTGTAACAGATCTTGAAAACTCGGCCATGGTGTAGTCAGTGCACCTCACACTGGGATCTGCTTTCTGCTGGACCAACTCTGCACAGAAAGCTGATATAATTTACTAAGGGATGTCCTGAAAATTGACATCTTCAATGCACCAAAAACCACTGCAGTTTCCGTACTGTTTTCATATCCTTCATGGATTGAAGGTCAAAAGAAAACATTTATGTCATGTGACCTCTTGCATAATGTGGACTGTTCGTTTTTTTTTTTTCTCCCTGCACTGTCACTAACTTGTAGCTAAACTGAAACACATCAAGASATATCTTTCATGTAAAGGCTGGAGTGTTGAAGACTTTGCTAAGCAAGATGTCTCTAAGCAAGATGTTTTGGTAGTTAATAATATATTTAACCCCTTCCTGTATAGTGTATTAGTTAATGGAGTAGGTCAGGAGTTGGTGTAGCAGTTCTGCAGTGCCAGACTTTACACTTAAAACAAATCTGCACTGGCCAGCAAGGTGGAATTGATGTTAAACCTCTTGTTTAATGGAACAGTCCTGACAAATGGAGTCTAGATAACAGTAGTATTTTTCTATAATACCAGAAATGGAATTCATTTATCTTTATGGTTTATGGAATTATATTCCTTTTTTTAGCTATGTCTTTGCTATCAGTAATCCTAAGATGTGGAAAACATCGTGCATATTCAGAGGACTCTATATAAGTTTGCATGTCGTTATGGAGAGCAGAGAAGCTATAGATAATGAATATGTTACAATGAAGTTAAGTTTCATGATTGCGGTAGAAGGCAACCTAAAATTCTTCATTTAAATTTCGTTTTCATGCCCTTAGTGTAAGTAGCACAACGCTGGAAAATTTTACTGTCTAGAACAGTTGAAATCAAAGCTTCCATACTCCTTATTCATCATTAGCTTTTTGTCCAGGGGAAAAAACTATCAGTAGTATAAGAAGAMAGGATAAAACAGGAAAGTCTATCACCAACATACTTCGCTATCTAAATTTTTTTATTTATAGTTTGCTTGGTTTTTATATATTTGAAAAAATGTGAGAAAACTTGTGCAGAAATTTCCACTGGCCTTACCACGTTTACCATGTATGTCCTGTTCTTGCATACTGCTGTGAGTGTGGGCATGTCCATGTTTTACACTGAAGTGCTTGATCCAGCTTTAAGTGTGACAAGAATTTGCTGAAAATAGCGGAGTGAAGGAAATGTCCTGAATTTTCATCTCCTTGGGGGGCAAATCTACGTGGGTGGCTGCAGTCTCTAGCTGCCTGTTCTGTGTGAGCTGGATGGAAATGAGCTCCAGCCTGGACACGGAGTTCAGAGGTGTTTCCGAGCTAAAGAGCACCATCTCTGCAGAAGGGTTTGGGCATGGTGCAGTTTGGTTTGTGAGTCAAAGCTGCACTTCAGTTAGACACCCTGAACCCTGGCACACCAACAGAACTGCCCACCCAGTCATGTCCTGGGGCTATCCCAAATTGTACCTCATTTTGGAGATAAGTGTTTGTATTGAAATTGGGGATTTCAGCACATACTTCAAGTTCAGGAGGAGAATTTGTGGACAATTAGTCAAGTTACTTTGTTGATGACCCTCCTTGGTGATGAAAGGAGCGTATTTGCTTTTATCCCCCCATAGGAATTAAATTGTAGAGTGATACAGATTGCTGATTACTAGTTAAAAAATCACTTAAGAGCTGAATTAAGGAATAAACACCAGACAAGAATACACAGACTTTTTGTTATGAATCTTTACCCCTCTTAAAAATCTGTACTGAACCAAATTCGGCCACAGCTAAAGTCAGTGAGATTTGAACTTTTATACTGGTATGGTTGATTTGGCTGAATTAGGAGGCACCAAGTCTCTTTAATTAGGCTTATAAAGCAAAGCACCAGCTCCATATTTTTGTCATTAGAGTGACCTCACATTCAGAGGATCAGAAGATCTTTGGCTCCCATTGGTTTAAATTACTTTACATTGTTTTTTCTTAAACCTATGAATAAGTACTCAGTTGCCTACACAATTCATACCACATCTGAAACATTTTGTGTTAAATTAGCAACTGAAAAAAAGAGTGATACTGCTCTGTAAAAACAGGCTGTTTATAAAGAGTGAGGGATGCCTCATCTGTGGAACACTTTTTGTGTGTATTGAGGACAGCAGTAGCCACGCTGAAGGTTAGACAGGGTTGGGGATATAGTTGCTATAACAAAGTGATTGGAAAGAGAAATAGGTGCTTTTGTAGTTGCTGGCTTTGTAGGTTTGAGATAGTCTTTTCTATCATTTGCTTTCTGTTGTTGACCAGTTGGTTTCGCTTCTTGCTTGTAAGAGTAACTGAAAAAAAAATCTTTGAAGTATGAAAACATTCTTATAAAGTTTTTGTAAACTCTCAGAAATGATAAAAATTGGCTGGTGTCTGGATTGCAGGAGGATGTGAAATAACTGGAAAAACTTTTCTGCTCTCGTTTTGAAATTGACTCAATTTCGAGTTCACAGGGTCCTTTTAATCTTTCAGACAAATCTCTCAAACAGAAATAGCAGAAAAATGTAAGCCTGCAGCCTTTTAACTTTATCAGATCAATTGATCTGCTTCAGTACAGGATGTAATCAAGTATTACAGCTATACTCTGCCCAGGAACTCCTAATTTTCTTTTTTCACCTCATCTTTAATTTGAAGTTCAGTGGCTCTTTTTTTGAATTTGAGCTGTATAACACTCACATGCTATCTCCCTCTCATGCTGAGTCTGTGTTTGTGTCAAAACCATAATCCCTAWGTTTCTCTAGATATTCAGCCAGCATTATAACATACCTTCCACCTTCTCAGGCTTTTGACATGTTCTTTAAGCTTCTGCACAAAAAGGTGACAGTTACTTGTATACCTTAGTGCCAGAATAAGTTTTATATTATTCTGAAGTTGTGGCACGATTCAAGGACATTGAAAAATTATTTCAGCCTTAATTCATGGTACATAAGGATATTTAAGCATTCAGACTATTTTGCTGGGCACCAAGTTACACGGAATGTCTCAAAATCAAGTAGGAAAGTTTGTCTATAAGAAATAAAGGTAGAAGACAGTTCAGAGACATTCTGTAGCCTTTGCAGCATAGGACATCAGACTGGATGACAGAAATAGTCCTTTCTTGCCTTATGACCTACATAAGGTATAATGTTTCAAGAGCCCTTTTGTTTTTCCCCTGAGAGAGCGATTACTGAGATCATGCTGAGCTGAGTAACAGGGGGAGATTGCAATCTTGTTACCACTGCAGTTCTATGTTCTGCTTTCAGAGACTGGAAAGTCCTTGACGTGCAGCAGTCCTACCTCCAGTTTCGCTGTGGTTTCTACAGCTGATGAAGGATTGTCTTGAGCTTTTCTGATGTGATACTAGAACATCGATTTTACTCATAATGAACTAGAGATGTGCTGGGAGCTCTGTAGTAGGGAAGGGCTTGTTTAGTGAGGGAAAAAATGAAAAGATTTTTTTAAAAGCCACCTTTTTGAAAAGTTAATTGTAGTGGTGGTGACATACTGTAGCACCAAACGCAACCATTTTTATTTTCAGATGACTTTGTGAAAGGTCGTAGGAATTTTCTCCCTGCTGATAAATGACAGAAATAGTCCATCAGTGATTATTCTTCGTCTCTGTATTGTTTCAATCAGAGGACATTTCAGTTTGGAAACAGGAGGGAATCATGAGTACCCCATGTCTTGTATTTTAGAAACTGCCACTTGTTAAATGCACATTGCTGTGGTATTATACCGTTGACTAGCAGGCAGTGGGTAATGAGAGGGCTTTTGCACACCTGCTCCTCCTGGAACAACTTTTTCATAGTTGGGATTTTTTTTGCTTTCAGCAGTGAGTAGGAAGGCAGGGAGGGCACACATTGTGCATATGCAAAGTGTTTCAGCTGTGATGGAATGGGTTCAGGAGAGGGGTTAACTGGAGTGAAGGAAGCTAGCAGGACTCAGTAATGTGGTGAAATTGAGGCAATCCCTCGCTATCAGCATTTTATCAACAATATAACCTTAAATATTCAGTTCATCACTGATTCATCACTTTAATGTTTATCATGATCCTTTGATACCTTGGTTGATTAGATCTGTAAGCTACTGTAATACAAAGAACTTTGCTCAAGGCAAATTAGAAGAAAAATTAGAGGAGGAGGGGAAAAAGCCCAACATTGATAAAAGGGTTAATTAAGTGAATTGGAAGGGAAGGTAATGTTTGCTTTTTAAAAAGTGGGGTAATTTTACGTTCAGCATAATTTGAAAGTGGTGCATAACCAAGAGTATTACTTGTGAGGAAAGAAAATAAAGTTCTAAATAATATATGTAAAGCAAATAACTTAGCAGTATGGTATGTTATTAGTAATTTTAGATGTGTTTTTGAAGCATTGTTTGACATCACGGTTTTATTAAAAGCTGTTTAAAAATGTATGGTGATTAGAAACTATGGCAAGGGAGGGAAAAAGGCTTTGTAGGCTTCCTGAGCTGGATATGTAAAAGAAAGTACACAGTTTATCATAGTTCTAGTCCAGCAAAATCCAAGGTGGAAATTTAGCATATATCCTCATGTACACTTAGGGGGGAGAYATTTGCTGGACTGGGTACTATGTGTTGGTGAAGCATATTGAACTATAAAAATGCCTATTAATATAGAATTCATTCTCTGTAAAATCTCTACCTGAAGAGTTGTTGTAATGAGGCCAAAATGTTTTAAAACAATCATAATGTTTAAAAATAATTTTTAAAGTCTTTTCAAATTGGGCAAAACCGTGCAGGGGTTTTAAYTAAATACATACGTTTTTGGTATGCTTCTTAATTGGTAACAATGGTTATTATGATTTCAATGTACTAATTGAAATTTAAGGAGAGCAATGTGGAGTAAATGGCCAGAATGTAAAACTGAGATTCATGTTTTAGGAAACAGATGAGGCTTTCCTTCAGCTTTTTTGGTCAGTACTTCTGCCATTTCTATGTCACGTTTAATTGCAAAAGAAAGTGTTGGCTCTTCTTTGTGATGATCTGGTACAGTTAGTTTGCCATTTGTATTTTGTGAAGAAATGCATACACAATTCTCCTATGTAAGCTTGATTGTATTTAACTGACAGAAGATACTCAACTGGAATCATAAGTTGTTCCATTTAAAAAAAATAATAAGCAAATGATCCTGCTTTTTTAATATTTATTTACAGATCTGCAATTATGTTGGACCTGCAAAAGTAATTGTCCAGTTAGTAACTAATGGGAAGTACGTCCACTTACATGCTCACAGCTTGGTGGGTAAATTCTGTGAAGATGGAGTGTGCACGGTTAATGCAGGACCTAAAGACATGGTTGTAGGGTAAGTCTGGACTTGTCTGTAAACCTGAGCTGTGGGAGAGAGCATCAGCACTGGAAGCAGCAATACAGAAATACCACTAAGAGGCAGCTACATGGAGCACTTGTCTTCACGCTCTGATGTGTGTTTTGTTTGTATCGTAAAGAGAAAAATGAACGGGTTTTAGTTCACCTTTGTAGAATTTGTCCTAAGGAAGCTAAATAGATTTAAGTAAATAATTTTTACTTAGCAATTGTAGAGTTTTAATCTCTTGGTGTGCAGTCCATTCTTTAAAATGTAAGTCGTTTTGATCAGAGAAGGGACTAAAATTACTGAAGGAAACCATTTGTTACCATTTTGATCTATATTTTACTGTTATTGAAATCTGTCAATAGAAATGTAATTAAAAGCATTAAGAAAATAGGATTAGTAAATTTGAAATTAATGCAAGACATGTATAAGCATGAAAATACTATATGAGTCAAACTTTTAAAGCAGCAAGATTGTAGTGAAATTGTAGTTGGCTTGTTCTTGTTTAATTTGAAAGAATAATTGTTTATATCAGTAAATGGAGCTGAGGCTCCCAACTATGTTTTCAGGCTTAGATCAGGTTTCACGCTGGCTGTGAGTTTTAGTTCTGTGATCTCAAGAATGTCTTTGTTGGTGAAGAAGGTGAAGTTTAAAAAGCTGAGAAGGTTGGGAGAGAGAGATTCTTTTAAACTGTAACTTTTGATGTCCAAGCCCAGTGCACTGACTTTACCGCGCACAACAATTTAAATAGCTTTATTTCAAATGCTTCTTTTCATCTTGAAAATTTTGGCTCATTTTCTAACCTGTCTTGTTTTTCATCAGATGTTTAGAAACAGCTTTCCTGTCCTCACTTGACCCACATGAAAATTGAGTTATTGTCTTGTTTTCATACTTCCAGATCTAATTGATTTTTAAATTTGCCAGGAGATTTTTACAAAAGCACATCTTCTATTACTGAATTTTTCATTCAAACAGATACCCAAAATGTCTTGCAGAGTGACCAGAGCCTCGATTAAAACATTTTCTTTGGAAAATATTGCACTGGTTTTAGCTTCTTGGCTTGCTTTCCAAATCATTTTGAACAGATGGAGCTTATTCTAAGCAATTACTCTGTTATAACAGATATGCAGAATGACATATTAATGTCATTGCCAAGACAGAGCAAACAAAGTGTGACTACCAGATTTTCCAGTGTTTTGCAAGTTGCTTTCACAGTGCAAGTCATAGGAAAATGCTGTGCACTCATATGACCACTGCCATATAATGGTGCACATTTTACATGTTTTGTAAGCTTGGCTGAATTTTTCTTGATGGAAAATTTTCCCTCAAACACTAACAGTGCCTAAGTAAGCCTGCAGAGTCCTTCTCTAGACTTCAATTGTGTAGCTTCCTCTGGTAAGAGAGAGGCTGCCTGCTGCAGGTTTGGCATACAGCATTAAGAAAATACTTTCCTCAACCAAATTTGGCAGGTTTGCAAATCTTGGAATACTTCATGTCACAAAGAAGAAAGTGTTTGAAACTCTGGAAACACGGATGATAGATGCTTGCAAGAAGGGATACAACCCAGGACTCCTGGTGCATCCTGAACTTGGCTATCTGCAGGCAGAAGGATGTGGAGACAGGCAGCTAACTGGTATGTAGAAACGATGGCCTGGTTTTAATTGGTCTTTAACTAAAAACAGGTCGAGCTTCTGAAAACACAGATTCCTAGCCAGAAAAAGACCTTGTGTAGGACAACAGCCAGTGTCTTATGTGCTTTAAGAGGTGGGATGTTGTTGCCGTGTTTTAGAGAATCTGAAAGAAAGTCTGCTGTCAATATACACATGAGGATGGAGCAACTTCCTTACATAGCTGCCTGTACCCACCTCTGCAGCTATATTCTATTGCTCTTATGCTCTTTGATAAGCTGTTAAACAGAGCAGTTCTGCATTATTGCAGCAAGACATTATATCCATAATTAACTTAGGGACCTCCTTTTGAGAACACTGTTTCATTCAGCTACATTTCACCGATAACCCTGTAAAGCATGTGGTCTGCATTGATTTCAGGTACTCTACAGAGGGGCCAGATTTCTTTTTATCATTCTTAACACCAGGAATTCCAGTGTCCTTCATGGTGCCTTTGTCCTTTCCACAACCTTTATAAATTGAGAGCAGAAAATAGTAATTTTCTGTCTGTATTTTAATTATATACCTTATCTTAAATAAGATCTGATGCACGAACTGCAAGGATGAGCCCGGTATAATTTGAACAGCTTAAGAAGGGAAAACCCAGTGGATGCTAAACGTAAAAGAAGACATTTCCTCACTATCCATGCCTTTTGATAATAGTGTTTGTTCTCTCTGTTTTTCATGGATCCCCTACCCCGTGTGTGAATTCCTCTGTCTGCGAATTCCAGACCGGGAAAGAGAAATCATCCGGCAGGCAGCCATACAGCAGACCAAAGAGATGGATCTCAGTGTGGTGCGTCTCATGTTCACAGCCTTCCTTCCAGACAGCAATGGCAGCTTCACACGGAAACTTGACCCAGTTATATCAGATGCAATATATGACAGCAGTAAGTATATTTGGCTTTAATTGCTTTTTTAATAAGGGGCAAGCTTTTGTACACACAGAAAGGACAGGTAGATATTGCTGGACATAGACTCATCTAGCCTTGCCTGCCTGTTATTTGATGAATAACAAGTAAGTAGTGGATAATTAGCTCCATGTCTGTCCAGGTATATATGGTATCATTTTGGGTTTTAATAGACAGTGATGCAAGCCATAGAGGAAGATTTTATTTGGCTGTTAGCATGTTTAATCCTGCCACTTGTATTATGAGGATTTTGTAAATTCTTGTTACATCCATAAGAAGGGCTTGAATTTTGCAGAGTTTTCAGTTGCTTTCTATGACAAAGCATTGTCACATGAGATACGAGGAAAAAAATTACTTTGCTTCTTACTTTGTTGAGAATTTGACACCTTTCAGTTTTGCTGACCATCTGCTTGTCCTCATTTTAAAAGATAACACAACCAGAGTTCTCAATCCATTTCCTGTAGATCTGTCAGTATTTTTTATACTAGTTACCTCCCTCTATTTGTCTTTTTTCTGAGTGAATCTTTTCACTTCATGATTTCTCCTGTGCTTTTCGATTATACTGACTCATCTTGCCTGAACCCTTTCTGCTGCCTGAGTTTTCCTCTCTGAATCTGTGGATTCCCATGTTCTTGACAGTCATTCTGTAATGACTCAGAAAAAGTACCATCTTTTTCTATGTGCATCAGTCATGTCTATATCATTGCTTTTTAAGGACAAATTGTAGATGAAAAGGCATTAAATGCAGCTATTCTGCTATAGTCTGCTCCTTGCCGTTAATTGGGAAGTGTAGTGATGTCAAAAATTTTGTCTAAAAYTAAGGAGACAAACAAAGGGGAAATTCTGTATGCATCTTTCTGCTGTTTTAAGTTGCTAACACAGATGTCAGTTCCTCGTTTCTGATCTCCCAAAGTGAATTCTGGATTGCTAATTTCAGAAGATTTTTCTTGGGGTTTGTTTGGGGGTTTTTTTTCCTAATACTCTTCACTGGCACCATTCAAGCCTCCTTAGCAGAACAGACATGACTTTTGGTAGCTTGCCTGTCACAGCTGCTTTTACTTATCAGATGATAGTTCTGTCTTGAGGACCAATAGTGGTCTACTGGTGTCTCTACTAGGATCCGTGGAGGTGGATTTCTTTAGCACAGTCCAGTTCGGAGGTGAAAAACTGACATTATTTCACGTAAAGTGAAAGTAAACCACGGTGTAAAGCAAAGCACTGTATATGGTGAGATACTGGAAACAGCTCTCAAGAATGGCACTCTGTCAGAAAGCAGGGAAGAAAAAATTAGGTTCTCTTATACTGCCCTGTTGTCATAAAATGAGTACTACTGCAGGGTGCTGGATGCAGTTCACTGCTGGGTTACTTCCCTAGTGCAATAATTGTGCTGGAATGGCCAGGACCTTATTTTGTATTTCACAGTTCAGTCAAAGGTCAGAGGATACAAGATTATGTCTTTCATATGAAAAGCCCTTGATTTATTCATGTTTAAAAAAACATTGACAAATTCAGGTAGGTGATATTGGAGGCTTATCTTTCTATTGCATTTCTCTGTGTTGTGCTTGGTTGGTTTTTTAAAGTCTGAAACTGTTACAAAAGTAAGCATTCTTTTTAATCTTCCCTTTCAATAGAAGCTCCCAATGCCTCCAACTTAAAAATTGTAAGAATGGATAGAACAGCAGGGTGCGTGACAGGAGGGGAAGAGATTTACCTGCTTTGTGACAAGGTTCAGAAAGGTAAGAGTCATGAGTATTGTAAGGGACGCCAGGGTTCATCCGGAGTACTCACAAAGCGTGCTGTACTGCCTTTAGTGTTCTTGCACTCTGATAGTGCAGCAGGATTTGTAAGCACTCAGCTTTTCTGGAAGTCAAGCCAGCAGTCCAGAAAATTAATAAATCAAAATAGTCTATTGCAAAGCAAATTCAGCTTGTGTTGCCTCCACTGAGACCATGTGATAATCTTTGTTCTTCTTAAGTTTCTGCCCTTGCCCRTGTTCTGGATTATTTGGGGGGGTGGTGGGTACTGGGTGGTGTTTGACTCCATTAAGTAACACCAGTTCTGAATTATTCTAAAGTTTCTGATTTATTATTAAGTTCCTGATCGTAAAGGGTAAGTATGAACATTCTCTGTTAACCGTGGATGGGAGCTTAATGTGTTCAGCACTGCTGCTAATAACTTTATTTTTATCTATATGCTAATGGTAGAGGTTACTCAGTGTGAACAGTTCTCACAGGGTCATTTGCAATCTCTATTCATGGCTTTGAATGTGTCAGAATTTGGCAGTGTGGATTAGGATGCTTTATTTTTGTATTGGAAGATAATGGTTAATGTGTTTGGTTATATTTGGGCCAAGCTAAAAAGAAAAAAGATGAGAGTGAGGGAGATCCTTTGTATTTTTCAGCTATAGGTAGTACTTGGGACACCCTGGTGTAGATTGCATGGCAGAGTGGGTGCCCTGTTCTCTGTTTGGCATCAGTCCCTGCATACATTGTTAAAACCACACTGACATTTTCTGTTAATGCAGGCTGCCCTTTTCCATCTCTCTTTCTTGTAAATGCCCTTCTACCACTTAGGGAGGAGAGAAGGGTTTGGGGGTTTTTAGGGACTTTGAAAGAACTATTTTCCTTCACTAATGTATCTACCCTCTGCCATCAGAAGGACTGAGATAAACCATAACTGTTACGCACAAAATGTATAAATAAATGTCTGACTCAGTGGAAGCCCTGAGGTGGGGTTTCCCCTCAGCCGGATTGGGGGTTTCCCCTGACCTCATTGCCTTGAGAAACCTCCTGCCTGAAGGAACTTGAGCATGCAGGACAGCAGGACTGGAAGTGGTGGTTCAGTGTCTTGAGACTAGCAGGTGGTGGATCAGGGGAAGCAGTCTGTCTGCTCCAGAAGCCTGTCCTGCATCAGTCACCCCAAGACAGAATAGGCTGTTTCTAGTTTTTTCTCACTGTGAGTGCTGTGGAAGGAATTTCCTAGTGTGATGCTTTTCCTAAAAATATAAATACATAAATACGAAGAGGATGAAAGTAAACTTGTTTAGGGGAGCAGAAGCCAAATGGCACGTTTCTGGCTGGCCTGTGCTGTTTGGAGGGTGAGGGATCCCTGCTGCCTCGCTGCTCTCTCACATGCGTGCTGTCTCCGAGCCACAGCTCCACAGTGGCACTCTGCCAGCAGCAAGCGGAACTTGAACTGTGGCACTTCAGGTTTTGCTACAGTTTTTTGAACTGAAACTGTTGGAGGAGAGAGGGTGGTTTCTACATTTCACGCTTCAAGTTCTCCCCTCCTTACATGTTTGTTCCAAATAAAGCTCCTCTGGAATGTTTTACAACCCTAGAATAGGAAGATGATGTGAACCTAGTTCTCTTTTTACAGTTCAGTAAATAGCAACTTCAGTGAAGTCATTAGGATTAAGCTAATCTAAACTTGATGTTGAAAATGGGTTATTTCTGCCGTTTTTATAAAACATATCAGGGTAATCGATGTATTGTGTAATATTGTCATCCAGCCAAAAAGTAACCATATTGATTTTTATCTGAAATAACCAGAGCCAAAGGTGAAACAAATGCACAAACATCCCGGAGTGTTTCTTTCATTCTTTGCAGATGATATTCAAATACGTTTCTATGAAGAGGATGAGAATGGTGGTATGTGGGAAGGCTTTGGAGATTTTTCTCCTACAGATGTACATAGACAGGTAAGTAACAGAGCATTTGCCATTTGTTAATGATTTTCCCATCTCTGTAAACTGTGATTATATTATATTAGGTAAAAGCATCTGTATCCCATACTGACCTCTTCTTCGGTTGGTTACTTCCTAACAATTCTTTAAAGTTCTTAACAGTTCTTTAAAGACGTATGTTAGGTAACTAGGAATACAGTGCAAGGAAGTTGGGAGATAGCCCCATTTCTTTAACATGCACCACCGTAAATTGGGATAGGATATATAAACAGCTCTGAGAGCTCCTGTGAACACACTGAGAAAGCCATAGAAGAGATGCTAAAAGATGCGAGGACAAACAGTGCAGTACTAACATATGGGATGTGGTGGTACTGTCCACAGAAAGGCAGTTCTGTCTTTCCCAAAAAGCTTTAGGACTCAACTTCAGAAGTGAAACTGAAAACTAAAATGAAAGTTTCTTGTTGTAACAGCCCTTTGCTGTGAACTTTTGCCTCCTAAGCTGTAAATCAATCACCACAAAATAGTGCAGATGTAAAAGCCAAGTTGTCAAAACCCTTGCTCCGTGCTAGATATGCTTATCTTTGTTTCCTCCACAGTTTGCCATTGTATTCAAAACACCCAAGTATCGAGATGTCAATATCACAAAACCAGCATCTGTATTTGTACAACTGCGCAGGAAATCTGATCTAGAAACAAGCGAACCAAAGCCTTTTCTCTACTATCCGGAAATCAAAGGTAATTCATTAAACCTCTTTTATAGATTAAAAACAGAAACTGTAGGGTCCCTAGGAATGTTTTTAATAAGATAGGACTTGTTGGATGAGGAATTTCTAGTTTTAGCTGTTAATTTTTGAAAATACATTTGCCTCCTTGTTTTGGGCAGAACCACTTTGTGGTGGTACCTACTGTATGGTAGCTTTATAATGGTTTTGTAGGTGTTTTTGTTGGACTGGTAGGCAGTAAATCGGAGTATTTTCCAAGTGAGGCTTGTTTCCTGCAAGTTCCCTATATGCACCCATGCCTGTCCATACAGTAGATGGCACTCTCTTCCTCTGAGTTTCTACAAAATAATGCCTGAGGAGATTTTACTGTCAGTACTTATGAAACCCTAAACCCAAGCCTGTTTGGTGTCTGGTGGAAAAGGTACMTATTTTGCAGCTCTCAGCTTTCACCATCATGCCAATGTCACTGATGTTTCTGAATTTTCCAATTGCCTGTACTAGTTAAGTACATTTTTTGTTAGAGCAGGGAAAGTGCTGTGTCAATCTTGTGTTTAAAATTTTAGTTGCATAGCAGAAGTAGAAAAGTTGGTATTGGACCTGCTTCCTAAATTATTAGTGAAAAGAAGTTTAGCTAACAGATTTGTGCCCTTTGAAGTCTGCATTTGAAACATTTGATGGGAATGGCAGTGGCAGTCATAGTTTTAAATACCAATAATTTTGATTATATGGAAATGCCTTGAGGCCCAAGTCATAATTGGTGTTTCATTGTATTAATATTAACTTTCTGATTAATAGTTTACCTGCCTGCAGGTTACACTGTTGAGTTCTAATCTTGAATGTTTTCTGTGCCGAAGGTAGAGCCTTGTTGAAATCAATTCCCTGCCAAAATCTCTAAAATACATGTGCATCAGTGGTAAGGGACTCAGGACAGCTGAGGAGGGAGTGATGGTGGTCCAAGTGAGTCTACTTCACAACTGCTTAATAAAATAGCAGAAAGCATACATTCACAAAAGCTTCTAGAGTTGCCAGAGGATTTCTTCTTGGTAATGATTTCAGGAACCTCTTGCACAAGCATTAAGGGAAGTGTACAACTGCAGAGCAAAGTTACCAGATTTGAAGCAAACCTCTTTTATGTGCCTCTTAATCGAGCAAAATTAATTCAACATTGTTATGTGCATTTTCAGATCTCCCATACAACCTAATCATGAAACTACCATTTAGGAACTGCATTTTGCCCTTGTTGCAAATGTTCACACAAACTTAGCCACATGTATGTGGATTTTTTTGTGTTTCTCTGACTAGATTGCTCTCTAGAGTTTTCTCTCCTCGTCAGTGTGAGTATGCCTGATGCGTGCATGCATGCATACTTACATATCATGTGTGCCTGGAAACAATGCACGTGGGTTTTTCAGTAAACCATGTTTAATGTGTCCAGCTGTCTCATCTGATGCACTGACTGATGTGCCTGTGCATGAAATTTGTGTCATATGGCTGTTGAAAACTACTASATGGTTTAATAAACAAATGATACTTTGTTCTTTTTTCAACAGTTCTGCTGGATTTTAACCCATGTAATGTTTGTGTCTCTATTTTTGTAGCTCTTGTAATGACATGTTAACTTTCTCCAGTCGTTGGGATAGTCCTTCTAAATATTTGTGTTTTGCTTTCCAGAGGGCCTAAGTCTTATTTTGTACCTATACTATAAAATAAGTTTAGGCTTTTTTTTCTACTTCTGCTCAGCATGGTTTGACAGTAATATGTCCTGCTTGAAAATAAGTTGTCTTTTATGATATTTTAAGTAAATAATTTCAAGCAAGCATGGTTTTCACCATCTCTTGCCATCCCTTAAACAAAAGTTCAAAGGGCACTGCAGATACTCTGCACTGTTGAAACTCAGTGCCTTGTGATCCTCTGATAAGGGTCCATTTTTGAACTAGATTTGCTTCGTAGAAGAGCCTGTGCTTATATTCCCCAAAGGCAAATTTTCTTGAACAAGTTTGTGGTTTGGAGCACTTGTGCTGATTTACTTGGCTTAGACATTGAAGAATTCTGGGACCAGGGCTCTGAGTACATGAGACACTTTTGAAGGAAGCTCTGAGCCCCCCAAGACTTCTCTGCATGTGTTCCGCCTTTGTCTGAGAACAAGGCACTGACACAACTGAGGGGACTACACAGGCCTGAGCAATGCTGCTCATCTGACTGAGGACTTGGCACTAGCTTGTTTCTCTGAGGAATTCTCACTGCTCCAGTACATACAAAGTTGTTCTGCTATTTGGAGCTTGAGGAAAGTTGACTCCTACCACACGGTTCATTTTCCTTTATAAACTAGTAACTGTAGTAATGCTTCCTGCATGCACATCCTGTGCTGAGCCTGGCCACCTGTAGGACTGACTCCCTTTTCTCTCTATTTCTTCTATCCCAGATAAAGAAGAAGTGCAAAGGAAACGACAGAAGCTCATGCCAAACTTCTCTGATGGCTATGGTGGAGGCAGTGGCACCGGAGGTGGTGGCATGTATGGAGGGGGAGGTGGTGGTGCTGGCTCTGGTAAGGCAGCAGTTTTGGGCAAAGAGGGTAGAGGGTTCTACTTTGAGAGCAGGACAGACAAAATGATTTTTAAAATGTGCTGAGGATTTTGTCTGGTCCTAGGCAGATAAGACCTGACTCTGTTGCCTTTATGCTAGTGTTACTCAATTCAGTCAAGCATCTCCTTGTTTTCTAAACACTTCATCATCCCCTTTGCCTTCCTGCTTTGGAAGCTTTGTTGCTTCCGAGGGCCTTGGAGGCACTGAAATTCATGAGGCAGCTCATTTGGGTGCCTAAAATTAAATAGGTTCTGAATTACTTCTTGGACCACGAGTGGAATTTGGCAAATTAACCCTGTTAGTGCAAAGAACTATTAAAAAAATGGAGATACTATTTAGTAAATTTTCTACTGGGCTATGTCTGTTGAAGCCAGAGTATATCTGATATGCAGGATCGTAAGAGCATTGCTTTGGTTCTTGCAGCAGAGCATTAAAAACCTATAGGTCAGCAAATGTCATCTGAACCACAACTCTTTTTAGAGCAGGGAATAGAGCAGCAGTTTTCAAATTGCTACGTGTTGCTACCAGCACATCTATAGAATAACACCAGGATACAAATCTGTTGTAATCACAAAGACTCAAAAGCACAGAGGCAGCTTGTGATGTCTCAGCTGAGTTTTAGAGGAAAGACATAGTGATATGACATTTGGGTGGTCTTATGGATGTTGGCATAGAGAGTCACTAGCCAACCATCCAGAATTTCCTTGGATTTTTGAAGGGGTAGGGGGGAGCTCACCTTTAGCCTGGAAAATTTATTATAATTGGATGGAATAAAGCAAAAGGTATGCAGAAGACAAAAACTCACTTCTTTAGATTCAGTGTTCTTCTAGATGGTGTTTTCATTGCTTTAGGATGTAACTCTATTAATTCTTAATCTTCTTCCTTTTTTTAGGGTTCAGTTACCCTTCGTATGGATACTCTGCTTTTGGAGGGATGCATTTCCACCCTGGCACAACAAAGTCCAATGCTGGCATGAAACATGGTAACAGCAAAAACGTTGTTCTTCCAACAGTTGAATTGATTTTGACCTGTATTTTCTTCTACAGTATGAGCCAAAGTGTCAGGCAGGTCTAGCTAAGCATGCTGGGGAGGGCTGTTTTTTTCCTCAAGAATCAGTCTCAAACCTCTGGCAGCAGAGGGGTTTGTGTAGATTATACTGCCCTGCTTCTCTTTTTCTCTCCAAGTGTAGTTTCTTTTTACTGCACACTTCTGAAAAGCAGTCACCAAAACCCCTCCATGTGCTTCTGTATTCAATGTATTGTTTCAAGCAACAGCCCTTTTGGTGGCTTGACTGTGCTGAGTACAGGTGACCCAAGGACTAGACCACAGAAAATGTATCTTCTTTGTTGCCACAATCTGGTACTACCCAGTAGCCCAGAGAAATCAATAGAAAAGGTATAGTTAATAATAGGAACACTCTTGGCTTCCTAAAATAGGAAGGTAATTTCAGAYCTACATATTGAATATGCCATAGTTATTTCCAGACTCTCAGGGACGAATCTGCTGTTAGGGGAAAAAAAAGTGTATCTGAGTGATTCTGCTAGATTTCATGTGAATGCTTCAGACTTACATTCTTGTACCATAAAAAGAGAGGTAATTCTGTTGTAATCTATAAATGTTTATTTTTAACGTAGAGGCTGTCAAAAACATAATATCACTTTAGAGCAAGTTACATCACTATGTCTGTCCATGTGTGTTGGCATCTGGAATATTATGATTCATGAGTTTTAGTGATAAGTTTTATGTTGAAGTAAATGTTTGTACTGATTTTTGAGGGTTTGGTTTTGTCCAGTTGTGTTTTATCACTTGCATTAAAAAAAGCAACAGTACTGGACACTAATGATTCTGATATTTGTTAGGAGGTCTATCAAATAGCACAGCTGAACAAGATGGGAAGAGCTCTGCTAAGCAAAGTGACAAACAGGACATGAAACATGATGTGAAGGTGGAAACTGTGGAGAGGACTGAGTGCAGAATGTCTGCTGCTACTGAGGAGAAGGAGGATTCTGCTTCTTCCTGTAAAACTGAAGTAAACGAAGCAGATTGCAGGTGGCAGGGTAAGTGAACAAGTAAATGTGTTTAGGGTAAGTGAACAAGTAAATGTATTTAGGATAGATCAAACTGCAGTAAGAGCAAAGCTGGTATTAAAGGTCTGGAAACTCCATAAATGTCTGCTTGCTGTTTTCAGAATATAATGCCTCCTGGAGGAAACGGGAGAGATTCCATTCCCCCAAATCTAAGGTCCCTCCCCATACATAGTTCTGTAGATAATCTTTCACCTTTGTACTGCCACTAGGCACTTGAACTTCTGCTTGTCATGCAAGGAGATGAGACAGCTTTGCCCGATGGGCATGTTTAATGCTGCCTTTTAATGAACTCATGTGAGGAAGGAGCGCCGCAAGCAGTGAAGGCACATGGAATACAACTCAGCAGTTGACTTGGCTTTTGATATTTGAGAAACTTTAGTGGATGAGTTAATGGATGTTAGCATGACTGTTGCAGTAGTCCTTCTCTGCAACACATTAAATTTCATGCAAAGTAGCATTATAGGTTTGAATTAAAAGGGTAAAGGTATCTGTTTCCATGTGACAAATACACAGTAAAGTAACTGTTGGGTAGCAAAGTGATATGCATCAAACAAAAAGAGGAGGAGGGCAAGGATATTCAATAGAACTGGTTTAGCAGCAGAGTTATAGAATATACAAAGACCAAAATCACCATTTTCCAGACAGCAAGACATCCATTTCCTGAATTGTTTTTTAAAATAGTTGATGGACACTTTTTTAAAGGATTTGAGTAATCATGCTTATCATAAAATTTAAAAAAACAGTAGCTGGACTAGAGAGATACATGGTAGTGGTAGGAATTGAGCAGGAAGGAATTTTTTGGTTTTGGCTTTTACCAAGTGCAACATAATCTAGACCATTTTTATTGTTCCCTGGATCAGGGAGAGGGTACATTACCTTGTGTGTGTCAGCCCTGTTTGACACTTGCTATTAACAGCATTAGAAACTGTGGCTTAGGAATCCAAAGTGGCACAGTAGAGGGGTTGTAGTTGTAAACACCTCCAAGGTGTAGCTTCTTGTGATCTGAGAACGGATGGTGCTCATGAGAAAAGCTGAAGGAACTTCTTGTTCGTAGTGTTGGTTGTCATGAATCCTGTGACTGGTTCAGAGAACAAAATCTTTTGCTGATATGAAGAAATAATAATATCCATTTAGCTGTCACAGAGGAGGAGTCTCAATTGTTTATCTGTTTTCCAAGCAATGAACGTTGTAGGCAAGAAATTGAGCTTTTTTTATTTTTAATCTATTGTAATGGCATGAAGGGAGGCAATTTCTAGCTCCAGATTATACAAAGCATTGGTGCAGAAGAACAGGCTCCATAAAATAGCTACTGCAGGGTAGATCATTTGGGTATGAGACTACTGTATATGCTGTATTTTGAAGGATATCTTTCCTGTGTGTTTGAGATGGAAAACCAAGGAGTTTCAGCATCCATTTCTTTGGTCTTTGGAAATGTGTATAAAGAGAAAAGACTGAATTGCTTAACACGCTTTACCCTGAGTATGTATCCTGAACACAACATCCGTTTAATGCTATTATTTAGTGTGAAGAGGTAAATAGCAAATATAAATATATCAGCCCAGGCATATAGAACAGCAACCACAGGGATGTATTGGCCAGAACAATAAGCTTCATGGATAGCTGAGTAAGTCTTTGCCTTACAGAAGTGGTGTTTCATGTTCATCAGGGATACACTTCTGACTCACTCTAAATGCCTGGTTTTGTGTAGCTGGAAATCCTGAGTATTGTCTCCCTGTATGTGATTTAAATGACACAGTCTGTTGTACTTGTTTGCTCTTAGTAATTCTCAACCTTACAAGGTTTTATAGAAACATGAAACTTTTCAAAATACAGGCTGGTTTCAGGTGATACTGCTTCACAGAATGACGCTGTAGTTTGAGAGTTCATCTGTTTCATTTTCACTAGTTTCTTGCTGATACAGAACCACAAAAGTATTGACAGAGCAGCTAGAGTTACTTCTTTCCACAAATGAGTTTCTTTTCTCCCCTTTCTCTCTTTAGCCTCCCCACCACAACAACTTCTGCTTTTTGAAATCTCAGTGGCTGTACATTTTATAATTCTAAAATCAGGATACAAATACTAAACATTGTAAAAAGTGAAGTGTTTTAAACAGGAGAACAGACTCTCTATGCTTTTGCTGTAAAGCGGGATAAGACTGTATGATTTGAGTCAGAGAAGGAGCATAAAGCCCTGCATTTATTCCACAGCTTTTCTGTGAGCTTCTCTGCAATATTGGATGGATCACTTAGGCTTCCTGTGCCTCAGCTTCCTCAAGGCAAAACTACTCGGAACTGGATGAGACGTTTAAGTGCTCCAGATTCAAGTACTGCTCCTTTTGTCTCATTACACGCAACTTCACATCAATGCTGTTAATTCAGTGTCACTTAAACCAGAGGGAGCTTCCAGGTTTATCTGTTCCCAGGGTTCCTGCTGCCCGAATGCTCAGCATGCACCTAGTTTTTCTTCCAAGGAATTAATTCCCTCTGTCTTTATCTCTCAGGAGTAATTAGCAACCATCTCAGTGAAGCAGTGAATAATACTTGGTGGTCTGCACTTTGTATTTCTGTGACAGCACAAACACCTGTCAAAAGTAGGTGATGTTCCAAGGAAGACAACCAACTGATGAGGACAAAACTTTGTGTTGCAGATGCTCTGTTCCTGGAGAAGGCCTTGCAGCTTGCCAAGCGTCACTGCAATGCTCTCTTTGACTATGCCATAACTGGAGATGTGAAGATGCTGTTGGCAGCTCAGCGCCATCTCACTGCTGTCCAGGATGATAACGGAGACAAGTGAGTTGACCACACTGCACTTACTGAGTAGAGACTGATGGTTTTGATGGCAGAATGGTGTAGTGAATTTGTTCTGTCCCTCATGGGTGCCAATCACCAATGACACCTCTGCTCTAATCAAATAAATATTGTTCTCCTTTGTGCTGTTTGGGACAGGTACAGCTGTGATGTAGACATTTTTGTTGCATTTGCAAAGAAGTCATGCACACCACAAAGTTCATTGGTCCAGTACCTGTCAGAAAGTAATCGGTCACTGAGGGTGTGTTCAGCCTAGTGTGAGTTTCTGTGCCCTTTTTTACTTAAAATCTTGACTGTGTTTGCATCATGATACACGGTGGATGGGAATCCTCAGCTTGGTGCTGAAGGAGAGTGCCCTGCTTTTTATTCCATGCAAGTCCTTAAGTCTTCATAGGACACTGAAGAGATTCACCAGGAAATGTAGAAACAATAGCTGGAGGGTCCATACTGCTTCTCTCCCACTGACACCAAGTGCTTCCCAAAAGATATTAATTTGCTCTTGGTTACATCTGTACTGTACTGTTGTCTTCCAAGGGATTGCAGAGATGTTTGTGGCAGACTTGGCTGCTAATATTTGCTTATCAGTCCTGCAGTAATGTGAGCTAGGGCAGAAATCCGTTTTGTTCCTCTACAGCTGTGCAGATTCTGTGGAACTCAGAGTGAAGTACTGTGAGGAACTAATGATTAGTAGTTATTCAAAATGAAATTCAGCAGAAGCGGCTCTGAACATATGCAAAGACAATCTCTTGAATAAGCAAGTGACACATCACATCCTCACTTTTTAGCTGGCAGGCCCTGTGCAATCACGTACATTTCCTTAAATTGTAGTGTTTTGAAAGTAGAAGCCATATAAGCCTCGAGGTGTCCAGCTAGAAGGAAAATTACAAGTGACTGAGACCTGTATCCCACTGTTCAATTACTCTGAGAGGTTACTACTTTCACTCCATTATCAGTGAAAGTAGGCCTCAGATAACAGACAGAGGACAGCACAATCAGAGAGAGCTACTTGACTTGCTTTGCTTTCCAACTGGCAACCTAATGTCTGCTTTGAGGAAAGCAGGAATATGAACAAGGTGGGAGCTAGCAACAAAATCTGCAAGTACTTTGGACAGTACAGCTTCTGTGTTTAAAAAAAAAAAGGGGGGGGGGTGGTAGAGGAGTGTTGAGCAAGTAGGACCTACATTAATTAAGGTGCCCCTCAGATTTGGACTTGCAGGGCATTTCAGCTAAGTCAAAATACTTTCCAGAATGATGATAAATAGTTGTTTTCCTCCTGAGTCAAGGATTACCTCCAAGTTTGTGAGACTCAAGTTCATGTAATCTTTCTCCTGGGATGGATTTTAGTCTGTGAACATGTCATACGTCTATATTACTTCACAACTTTTTAACAAAATGAAGCTTTGGTGACTGTCTCCCAGCCCTGTGTAGGGAGGAGGAAAAAGGACAAAATTCATCAGTAAATTGCCCTGCTTTTCACTTTAAAATTATATGGCAATTAGAAAGTTTTTGCTTAAGCCTTTAAAAAACTACTGCTGGTAACAATTTATGGCTTTGAGACAGAACCCAGCAATACACAAGTGATTTGTGTATATTTACAGCGGACACTTAGTAACACTGGCTGTGACTGCATTTATACCAGTACCACTGCTCTGCAGATATCTGGTGGCTCTACAGTGGTGCTGAAATGCATTTTTTCAGGTAGGAATGTCTAAGAAATGGAACTGACTACCCTTTCATGGTCTAGTCAGCATGTTTTTACATCATCACATGTAATGGCAGGATAAAATTAAAACACTTGCTGCAGAAAAGAGAACTAAAAGCAGTAGAAGAACAAATGTGTTTCTGAAGTGAGATTTGGAAATAAAATGTCAGCATGATAGAGAGCATAATAGAAGCATCTATCAGAGGGCAGAGGAACAGCCCTTTTCCACTAATGGTGGGACTGTTTGAACAGCACAGGAGAGTTGAAGGAGGGAGGGTGCCATGGTACTGCCAGTGGCAGTTTATAGAATCAATAAAAATGGCCCTTCGAGGATGCGTTTGGTTTGTAAGTTATTTTTCTGATTTTGAGTGCTCTCAGTCTCAATTTCAAGATGACTCCTTGCCCTGAATGGCACAGAACTTCTTTTTATTTTTCTGACAGAAGTGTAAATCTGAGGCTATTCAGGTATTTCTGGAATGGCATAACAGACACATGACATGTCCTGTGTTGATATTGTGTGTCAGCAGCCACTTGCAAAAAAGATGAGTCTGGAAGTTGGCCAGCATCTGCTAAGGAAGAGCTTGGCAGGTTATGTTTCAAAACAAAGGGCATGATTTTCAAATGAAGTCTCAAGGGAACAAGGCAAATGGAACTCTGTGGCACAGGGGTGATGGGATTCACAGCCTGCTTTTTTCCTGGTGCCATGTTGCACATCCAGCCGCTCTGGCAGGTGGTGAGGGACCTGCCTCTGGAAAAGAGCACATCATGGGCTCTTGCATTAGCCTAGTAGAAGTGAGGTGTCTTGCTATGCAGTCACTCATGTCCCAAAACAGGTGTTTTTTTGGCATGCCTCTGGCCTCTGCTGCAAATCCTGTGGTTGTTAGTCACTAGGCCTGAGTCCTTAGTCGTTTCTCTGTTTGAAAACGAAATAAAGAAAAACCCACACATCTGGGGAAACCCCCAAGGGAAAATCTGCTTTGGTGGCAGAGAGGCCTGGGGAAATTCTGCAGGAAGGTTTTGACAGTAAGAAGTGTTTATCTACTGCATAATTCAAAATGTGAAAAAAACCAAACCAACAAAGAATCTGAGTATTTCTGAAACAATTGTTTTGTGCTATGCATTTTGTATATTAGCCTAGTAGTAAGGTTATGCTCAGGGCCAGCAAAAGCCATCTTGCGTTTGCTTTTGTGATTGAAGGGTTAAACAGTTACTGTCTGACCTGCCTTTTTTAATGTTGGGATTCATTTTAGGTGCTGGTACTTAGTGCTGGAACTTAATGCTGGAATCATTACCTTTAATTGTCAAATGTTTATATCAGAATTCAGTCAGATCTAAAGCAAAGCCTTGAAATTTTCGTAATAAATTTGAAAACAGCGTGAATTTGTTAATCTGGTTTTTGTTTGTTTCAGTGTCCTTCATTTAGCAATTATCCACCTTCATACTGAGCTGGTGAAAAACCTCTTGGAAGTGATGCCCGATTTGAATTACAGTGACATCATTAACATGAGAAATGACCTCTACCAGGTGCGTAGTTCTGGTGGTGTGAGTGTTGCTGATTGTTCAGCCAGTAAAAAAGAAATTGGACAACTTGCTCTGTGTGGGAAGAGATCAGACTCATGCAAACAAGTTCAGAAACAAGGATATATGGGAATGTGGTGGAGGACAGAGAGCATGTTTTCACTGGTTTCACTGGTCCATAACTCTCCTTGATGTTAACTGAAGTGTCTCAATGGGTTAACTGGAAAAGGCCAAAAAAGAGTAAATTCTTCAGTTCATGTCTTCAGTATTTGGCTTCTCTGTTACTAAACCAGAGGTACGGATTACAGTGTGGCAGCTCTGGGCTCTTCTCACCTTTCTGACACTGGTTAACTTGGGATCATGAGTCAGCTCCTGTGCCATCAGTTATGTGTAGGCACGTGGAAGCCATAATAACCTACGCCCTTCCTACAGCCCAGATTGGGTTTGTGCCCATCACATGAGCACCAAGATTTCCCTTTCATTTCTACAGTAACATTATAGTAAAACTGAGAAAAGCCCCTCCCCTTATCTTTTACCTAGGAGGAAAAGAACTGCCAGGCAGAATTCTCTCTCCTCAACTTCAGTCTGGCCTGTTTGTATTGTAACTCAGATTTTAAAAAGAGCTGTGGGAACCTGCCTTGAAATGTGACTTCCCAAACCTCACTAGAATGCTTGCTGTTTAAATACTTGCATTTCTGAGTATCTTCAGCATGATGCTGCTCAGTAGCAAGACTGACAAGAACATAGTATGCAATCAACCTTTGCAAGTTCCCAAAACCTCTCGGCCTGAGAGTTGCTTGGTGCTGCAGGTGTCTGTGCACAAAAATGGGGAATGTGCAGATGGGATCAGCTAGTTGTCCATGTGCTGTGTAAATTAACAGAAGTTGTTCCACACTTTGACAAGTGCACGGAACTGCAGGATTTTCTTTTCTGCGTAGGCATCTTGAGGGATAAAGGAACTCCTTGCCCATGGCTGCAAACCTCTGATTGAGGAGCAAAGTGAGAGCATGATTCAGTGCTAAAGGCAGATCTGAGCAGGTCTGGAAAGTGCATATGCTCCCACTGTCGCATGAACTTGGCAATGGGGCAGCTGGAAGCAGGGGTACAGTGTGTGGGGCACAAGGATTATCTCATTTCCCGAGTCCCTTGCACTGCAATGCTCAAATAGACAGGTCAATGCCCTGGTTTACAGAGTAGGCAACATCTTTGTTCCTCCCAAAATCCAACTGCTGACATGGGCAAGGCAGCTTTTATTTCCAGTAAGCAGAAACCCTATTTGTAGTATTCAGTAGAAAAACTTTTAGTTTCTGTTGGCTTTGCAGTGCTGTAACACCTTGTCACATTAGGAGCTGTTACGGGTTTCAGAGATTCCTGTAGAAGTGATGTAGCTGTTGCATATCTTCTCATGGCTTGCTTCTGGCACTTGCAGACCCCCCTGCACCTGGCAGTAATCACAAAGCAGGCAGAGATGGTAGAAGACTTGCTGAAGGCTGGAGCAGATATCAGCCTTCTGGATCGCCATGGCAATTCTGTCTTACATTTAGCTGCTATTGAAGGAGATGACAAGATTTTGAGTCTACTCCTCAAGCATGAGAAGGTATCTCCAATGGTCAACCTCTCCAATGGTGAAGGTATGGAAAGATAATGGCTGTATTTTACACTTACCTACTAGACAAACACACCTCAATTCCTGCCAATACTGTGTTTCTACACAGGTAGATACAGACCTTGAAAATAACATCTTTCCCCATTTTGCATATGCTGTCCTTGGTTTTTATATGCCTGCAGGCACAGATGAGAGAAAAGAGATGTGTCAGTTTTCTGGTTTTACAGAACAAAAACTTTGGTAATGGCCACATGACACAGCATGGATTTGAATTTTTGTTACTGTATATTCTCTTTAATCTCACAAAACTTCAAGCATTGTGTTCATCTTGTTCTTTATGCCACCACTGGTTTTAAAAAAAAGGTCCCTTCAGAAGAAAATGTTTCCTCCTGTCCAGTGAATTAAATCCCTGCAAACACAGTTTCTGGACCAGTGTTGAGTTTCATATCTGGTACTTTATGACCATACAGAATTAGATCCTGTAAAATAACCACAAAGAGACAGTTCTCCCATTTTTCAGTGGCATAAGGGGACTTCATTTTAGTACTCCTGCTCTAATAGATTGTAAAATGTCTGACCTAAAATGTCATTACAGGATTCAAAAAATTCATTTCGGTTCCTCATAGAGGATTTTTTGTTTGGTTGGGTTTTGGTTGGTTGGTTTTTAAGTAAAAGGCTAATTATCATCTTTCTGAGCTGCTGCAGGTAATCTTGAGGTGACAGGTCAGTGTCAGGAGGATGACTAAAATATTCCCATTATTCCCCAGACTATTTTCTAGAAGAGATGTTCAGTAGCAGATGGGGTCACTGTGGGGTACCTACTTGTTTAGTACCAAGATGCAGATTTTCTTTTTAAGGCTACTCTTTTGAGGCAAAGAGATGCTCTAGCTGAGCTCTGTAGTTCCTGCCTTCTGTTCCACGTTGTAATCTGATTTTTTTTTTCCTTGCATGATTTTGACTCGCCAAGTTCCAGTTTATGCACAAAGAACATATTTATTCACACCATTAGTTCATCCTGAGCCTCCACATGGAGTACTTCCCCCAGCATAAATAAGGACATGGGCTTGTTGGAGCAGGGCTAGAGGAGGCCGTGAAGATGCTCACAGCGCTGGGACACCTCTCCTCTGCAGACAGGCTGGGAGAGCTGGGGCTGTTCAACCTGAAGAAAAGGCTCTGAGGAGACCTTAGAGCACCTTCCAGTATCTAAAGGGGGCCTACAGGAAAGCTGGAGGGATGTTTTACATGAGCATGTAGGGATAGGACAAGGGAGAATGGCTTTAAACTGACAGATGGTAGGTTTAGATTAGGTATTAGGAAGAAATTCCTCATTTTGAGGATGGTGAGACGCTGGAACAGGTTGCCCAGGGAAGCTGTGGATGCCCCATTCCTGAAAGTAGGTTCAAGGCCACATTGGATGGGGCTTTGAGCAGCTTGGTGTATTGGAAGGTGTCCCTGCCCATGGCAGGAGTGGGGTAGAACGAGATGATCTTTGACATCCTTTCCAACCCAAACAGTTCTATGATTCTATCATCTTTTAGTGTATATGCAGACAAACTATGTTATTTCTACTCAGGTAACTACAGTAACTGCAACTCATTTAACAATTCTCTCACTTCAAAACTCATTACTCTGGCATTTCTGAATTTTTCAAATACTAATGCACATGATGGATGGGTTTTGTTTTGTGTAGGTCTCAGTGCAATTCACATGGTGGTGATAGCAAATAGCATGTCCTGCCTCAAACAGCTGATTGCTGCTGGAGTTAATGTCAATGCTCAGGAACAAAAATCTGGACGCACTGCATTGCATTTGGCTGTTGAACAAGAGAACATCCCTTTGGCAGGCT
The DNA here is from genome assembly GCA_018881555.1 of Amblyornis subalaris. Taxonomy (NCBI): domain Eukaryota; kingdom Metazoa; phylum Chordata; class Aves; order Passeriformes; family Ptilonorhynchidae; genus Amblyornis; species Amblyornis subalaris. The sequence goes on from JACAXG010000119.1 coordinate 2,425,110, forward strand.
GCCTTTTGCTTGAGGTAAGGGTAGAATTTCTTTCTCCCAGGTCTTTTCAATTAGATATTTAAAAGCTGTTGACAATCCTTGAGTGCTTCAAAAGAAGTAAGGGGGGAGGTTCCTGTTTATTGACTAGGTTACTTGAACTGGTACAGTGGCAAAATTATTCGTAATGTTATTCACTGTTTTGTTCAGCACAGCTGGTGAACATTTTGCCCAAGTTGAGGAATTTAGAGTTTGTGACCCTGACCTGACTGCATATGCTGTGTTTAATTTGCACTGAGTAATCCTGGCAGGCACTGAAGTTACTCATGAACAAGTTCATCCCTTCTTCTGTGTGAAGTAGAACACATACAGAGATGTGCATGGAGATGTAGTTGTGCAATCTATAAATATGTGTCTCATCTCTTAACACCTGGATCCTGGTGTCCTTAATGCTACACCCCCCAGCTGGCTGCGGTAGCTTTCCTCAGTGTACGGATGTGCCACCAGCGTGGCTGCTCTTCTGATGAGCAGCAGGAGGGCAGGATTCTGTGCACACCACTCATACTCCAAAGGCCACGGGTAATCAGGTGACAGAACTATTAGATGGGATGCAAAGTAGCTTTTACCTACCTGACCTATTTGGGTATAAACACTGTGCCTCCTGCTCTAACGCTGGAGCACACAGCCACCATCCGATCCTGCATGCAGACAGTTGCAGTTATTTTCTAACTCCTTCTTTTCAGGCAACAGTTAAAAGAGTTTTTATGCAAATAGGTGTGGAATGGTGCTTACTTGCACAGTAGCAGTGTTTATGCAGACATGAGCCTCTGCAGCTGTATTGTACAGGTTTCTTTTCTTTTTACCATTCAATAAAAACTTAGGGTGATGCAGATGTGGACAGCACTACGTATGATGGGACAACACCACTTCACGTAGCAGCTGGAAGGGGCTCTACAAAATTGGCAGCAGTTCTCAAAGCAGCAGGTATGCAAAGGATCTTTGCTGGAGAGTTTTCTTTCGCAGTGACAATTCAAGGTAGAAGGCTGCAATCAGAAAAGAATGTGCCAGTGAACTTGTTTAATGGGTGGAGGAAGTCAGATGTTAAAAGCACGAAGGTCTGAATTTCCTCAGAAAGTCCTGCTTTGAGGTGCTATACTAACCACTCTTCAGCACCATCTAGTGGCTAGGAAGGCAAATTATGTTGGTCAAGAAAAAATCTCGAGCACTCCAGAAGTTTTTTGAGTATCTTTTGTAGCTTTCATAGCTGAAGAAGTGGAGAAGAGACCTTTTTATATATCTGGGATAAGCGTTGGACTGCTTTAGAAACAACAAAAAAACCCCATCACTGAAACATGAGCTTGTTAGCATCTCCTATTTCCTATCACTTTGGAAGAATTAGGTTTGAGTATTTATTGGAACATTTTGTCAATTGTATTTAAACCTGATTTTTCTCCTTTGAAACAGAAACTCAAGCCTCCCATTGCTGTGGCTGTCTGCTTGGTCTTTTAAAAATACCCACGCTTTCCCTGACACTCTAAAATGCAGCACCACAGCATCGCTTCATCATGCTGTGCTCTGTGAGTCAAGATGGGACTGGAAGTCAGTTCATACAGCCACAGCTCTTTCTTTGGGCCCTAAAGCTCTGCTTGTCATTTTCCCCCCCTCTTTATAATGGAGAGTAGCATTATACAGAGATGTGACAGCATTTAAATGTAATTGATAAAAAGAGTTATTTGCTGGCTTAGTATAAAATATAATTTAGCTAGAATAGCTAAATTAGCTGATTTGTCATTTAGAACTTAGAATGCATATTTTAAATATCATTGAGTAGCAACTATAAGCCTTTTTTTCAATTCCCCCCACTTGTTTCTCAGGTGCAAATCCTCACATTGAGAACTTTGAGCCATTGTTTGATCTAGATGATGTGAAAGATGATGAGGATGATGATGAAGGGATTGTGCCTGGAACAACACCACTGGATATGGCAGCCAGCTGTGAGGTATGTGGTCTGGTTTTATTTTCATTTTTTTGCTTTTTTCTAATTAATAAATGACAGTTCAGCTCTCTCAGCTAGCTCCTTTCACTGCCTCCACAATTATTTCAATTAATTTGCCATCAAAAATTAAGCTAATTCAACTACAAAACTCTCCATATAAAATAGCAGTGGAAGAAAGCTCCACTTAACAGACTAATGCTGCTGAACAGAAATGACCAGGCACTTCTTGAAATAGTTGCACTACAGTCAAGTATGGCAAAGTATTTATTGGGGTGGGCGGCTTGTGTTTGAAGGCCCACTCTCCAGTGGGTTTCTTCACTGAGTGTTCTTCAGAATTGCAGCCTGTGAGTGTTTTGAAAATGCACTCTGGTGTTCTACCCAAACAGTGATTAAGCTGATTATTGTGCATGTGGTTTGGTATGAGTAGTCAAGCATCTCTAACCATCTGGAGCTGGGGAGCAGTACCAGCCTTAGGTGAAAATCTACCCCAGGCTTTGTTTTCACAATAACTAGATGCAGACAGGCAGCAAGTCCTTGCTTAGCCACTGCTACTGTACTGCAAAGACTTTCTCTGCATCTTCAAAACAGTTGCCAGATGATACAGGTTAAAGGGAGATTAACATCTCAACATTTCTCCCTCAAGTTTTGCACAGGTTTCGCTACAGTATCTTTAGTTATACTGAGGCTGGGAGAGGAAAAAAAAGGCTGATTTACAGATGGAATTAGGGCTTTATAAACACTGCAGAGACTTAATGGACACTAACCAGGTTTCTGCTAAATACTGACTTTAATGTATTCTCTTAGGTGTATGACATATTAAATGGCAAACCCTATGAGTCAGCAGAGGTTTTGGAGGACTTACTGACACAAGGTAACACCTATAAAGACTTGACCATATCCCGCTAGTAATTGAGTACTGAAACTGTAGTGGCAGAAGACATTGCCCTGCAATAGCTTGTAACTGAACTGGTGAGGGAGAAGTGGTGCTCTCCCACCCCCTCACTCACAGAATGAGCATGATTCCCTTAAAAGGTCAAGGACACATTTTCAGCATTACAGCGATACATTTGTAAATGCTGGTATTGGACTCTGAAATAGTCTTCAATTTGGCTTTGTTTCTGCTTAAAAATGAATTGGTGTACAATTTGTATAAATAATTAACATATTTCTCTGTTCCCTAGGACATTTGAGAGAGCTGAATGAAAGTTCCAAGATGCAGCTGTACAAATTATTGGAATTGCCTGATCCAACCAAAAACTGGTCCACTCTAGCACAAAAACTGGGTCTTGGCATACTTAATAATGCCTTCAGGTTGAGCCCTTCCCCATCAAAAACTCTGCTAGATAACTATGAGGTAATGTGGCTGTAACAAGCTACGAAGAACATTCAGACATGTAGAGAACCTTGTCTTCCTGCACAGTGAGACAGTGCAGCCCTGCAGTTTTAGCCAGCCTGGATGATGCCAAGCATTTGTTGTCTTCTCTTTCAGGTTTCTGGTGGTACAGTTCAAGAGTTGATCGCTGCTTTGAGACAGATGGATCACACAGAAGCCATAGAAATAATTCAGGAAGCACTAAGCATCTCACACAGACCATCTCACCTGGAGGGCAGTACAGCAAAAGCTCTTCCTTCATTGTCACCGCTCACCTTTGCAAATGGTAAAATTGACAGCAAAATAGGAAGAGCTTTATTTAAGACATTTTCTTCCATTCTCCCTCCCCACTCCACCCCACCTGGGACTGCTGATAGGTTACACACCTTCTTGCACACAATACCTCAGCTGGTTACTGGCTTCAGAATTATTTTACTGCAGCAAGACCTCGTCATCATGGATATTTGCTAGACCTAAAAGAGAGGAAAAATGGACCATTTGAAGTAGCATGCCTGCATCACAGTATTGATTATACTGCTGCCCTTTACTAAAACCAGACACCTGCCATTGGTAGTGCCTTGAATGTACTGGGAATATGGGTAATTATCTCCTAGGCATGTTCACCCCTCATAGCTGGATAAACAAAAATGTTTTGGGCTCCTAAACTTCTCACTAAGACTTCGGTATTAAATATCTCCTTCGACAATATGTAGCACTCCAAAAACGGCCCAGTGTTCTGTAGGCAGAGAAATTGGGGATGACTTAGGTTACCTCAAGCAGTCCTGCTGTCCAACTACCTGCTCAGAGCAGGGCCAGTGTAACATTACATGAGATTGCCTATGTTATGGCCGGTTGAGTTCTGAGCATCTTCAATGATGGAGGTCCTACAGTGCTTTTGGGCAGGGAACTCTACCAACAGAAGAAGAGAGGTTGTGAGAAGCTTTTAAGTCATCAGGGACATTCAGTCATTGCCTGGCCCTGTTTAGTAACAAAACCCTTTGTTTTTTCCTGTTCAAACACCAGTAGTACTGCCTGTGCCCTAATGTGGAAACTTACACCCTGTGTGAAAATACTGTAGATATTTCTGGGAAGAAAAAAGAAACACCACAGTGACACCATTCTGGTCTAATATTGCCAGTTTATTCTCTATAGAAGTTTGGTCAGTCATGGAATGAACCTTCACACCCACCCAAAAATGTGCTTGTATTACATATTGCCCCTTTAGATTAATCTTGAAGGGTAAGAGGGGTTCTGCTCCTTTGTGACATGAATGGTCTGCATCACATTGTTTATTTTAAGATGTTTGTTTAGGACAGTAAGACTGAACTCTAAGATGCCACCACTGTTTTAGTCACACTGATCCCACATCATACCTTCAGCTCGGATACTGATCTCTTGCAGTTAGGCACCCCTTCTGTGAATCCTGCACCGGTGATAGCTGCTGCTGAGCTGTTCCTATTTCAGGTTCACTTACTAGATGAATACTGTTCACGTATTTGTCTGAAGAAGAAATCTGTAAGTTGAAATAACATGAGTTAAAAGTTTTAGGAGCCTCATCCTGGAGCTGTACATTTGCAGAGAGGACCTTTTGTCCTGCTACTCCCACAGTTGGGCAGAGTCCTGACCAGTGTGCAGTGACAGCATGAGTGTCAGCAGAGCACTAGGCTTCAACTGCAAGTTGATCTCTGCCAGCAAGTACGTCAGATCACATGCTCTGGTGGCCTGAAAACATTCAGCACAGCTTTTTCTATTTTAATACTTCATGTTAGAGTTATTTTCCTATAGAAGAGCTTTAACCCTGTTGGTTTGTACTCCTTAGGTTTTTCTTAAAGCAACAGTGCTTTAGTTACACAACCAATAATATGTTTCCCTTTTCTCTGTCTCTCAGGTGAGCTCTGTAACAGCAGATTTCAGGACAATGAAAGTACGTGTGACAGTGGAGTGGAGACCTCCTTCCGCAAGCTGAGTTTCACTTATTCAGACTCTCTGAGCAGCAAATCATCACTAACACTGGGCAAAATGGCGCTGGGCTATGGACATGAAAGTTCAGGGCAAAGCGATTATATAGCTGACTAGTAATGTTCAATTAGCAATTTGCAGTTACAGGAACAAGTGTGACATTTAAAATTACATCGGCGTCATCCTGGCCAGAGGGAAGTGAACTCACAACAAAAAGTGCACTAGAAGAATCCCACCTGAACCTGGACCAATGGCAACTTCAGCATGCAACTCCTTTGCCATTGCTCCCTTCCTCAAGTACATTTAATGTTACTCATTTACAAGCCATTTACAATAACCAGGGCTCTGGTTGCAGCTCTATGGCTGCATTAATTCACTGGCCTGGATGCTGTGAAAGACTGACTGAGCTTTTCTGGTCTGTGAGGATTTTCTTTTACAGATGAAAGTCACTCCTCATTAATGCATACTACAAACTCAATAAAGAGGTTAGGCACACAGAGCACTCAGAGGATACAGTTTCTAGCTGCTCTCTTCATAATTTTGCAGCACAGTAGCATGAAAAAAGCTCATAAAAAAGCTGGCAAAGAAAAATCATTAATCACAACAGTGACAACTCAGAGAACAAAATCCTAGAAGAATCTTGTATATTTCAAATAATGTATTTAAACTTAACTTTGGTGCCTCTTATTCAAAAATTTTTTCCAGTTTGACATTTTCCTACTTGTAAATATTTTTTTATATCTGTTCCTTTTTGAAAAAGCGTGCTTTTTAAATGCTTATTTTTATTTTACTTTTATAATAAAACCCCAAAATTAATTCTCTTGTCTCTGTTGGCTGTGATTTTTACATATCTTTCAAGTGGAGTTATTGAAGATTTAGCATCTCAGTTTTAGGCATTGATATGAGATCATACTGATTTCCAAGCACTAAAATAAATGAAGGGTTGCAAGCCACGTGTCTTAAAGCTGAAGTATCTTTTATGGTAGGAGAGCAGGAGCATGCGCTACTGCTGAGCAGCTGTGCTTTGTGCTTTAGAATTAAAGCCTCTGCCTTGTTTTAGTTCTCATAATCATGGCAGCAGAGAATCATTTACACTGAAACCAACCATTTAGTGTCTCAGCAAAGCTCTGATGAGACAGTTCTCCTTTGGGCCATTTAGAAACTCCTGTAATAACTGTGCTCATGAGCAGTGTTTTGTTGTTTGACATCAACTCTGAGATGCTGAGTGTAACTGACGGCCCAACTAAGAGTACAGAACGGGCATCAAATTTCATTATGAAAAAGCAAAGGGCAGCATTGTACCATTGTTACTCACYTGTAGTCAGTTTTTGTGGCACAAAGATGAAGATTTGACAAGGTGGTTCCTGGCTCAGCTCCGTCTTCAGTAACCTGGGTGTCGCTCCTGAGAAAATGAATCAAGATAAACCTTGAGAACGGTTACATTTAGAGTGGTAGTTGCTGTAATGAATTAAACCACAAGTGCTGTGGTTTGACACTGGTCAAATGCCAGGCACCCACGAAAGGCCTGCTCACTCACTCTCCTCTGCAACTAGACAGAGGAGAGAGAAGTTAACAAAGGGTTAATGAGTTAAGATAAGGACCGGGAGAAAACACTTCAAGGGCAAAACAGGCTCTGCTTAATGACATAAAGTGAATTTATTACTAACAAGATCAGAGTGAAAGAATGTAAAATAAGCCCTTAAAGACACCCTTTTCTCCCCCCAAACCCTCCCTCCTTCTGCACTGACCTTGGTGCCTTCATTGTTGTTCCCCTCACATATTCTCATTCCTGCTCCTCTCTAGTTGGAAAATTACAGCTGTGCCACAAATTTTGTTATGATTTCTTCTTAAATATGTTATCAAAGAGGCATTACCATCATCTCTAATTGGCCCAGCCTTGGCCAGCAGCACGTCCATCATCAGAGCCATCAGGGATTGGCTCTGCTGGACATGGTGGAAGCTTCCAGCAGCTTCTCACAGAAGCCACCTCTGTGGCCTCCCTGCTACCAAAATCCAGGCCCTGCAAAACCAACACACGAGTAATGAAAAAAACTTATGAACTAAATTTATATCCAGGTGAATTACTGAGAACATTAATTACTTCCAGAGAAGATGAGTAATAGTAAAAACGCCGTTCATTCTTTCAGTTATTGTATGTATAACCCCCATATATGCAGTGTCTAAGGCATATAAATTTTTGTTCTATTAATGTACTTGTCCAGTGTTCTCTTTGTATTCCAGCTGTAATAGAAACAGGCAAAGGTTCTCATATTCAGTGGGGTGGAGCCATAGCAGAGCCGCTGTCCAAGTAAAACACACCACCTGCTTCTACAGAATTTCCAGCACAGGGGAAATTAGGGGGCTGGCAGAGATTTTTACTGAGGATTCTACAATCCTGCAGGTCACCAGGGCACTCTGGGTGTTGTTTCAGGCCTTTTAGCTTTAGTTCTGACCAGCTCTGCTTTTAAACTGCCAGAAGACACCTGGATCTGTATTTCCTTAAGCACTTCATGACCAAATGCTGCATAATAGCTATTCATGAGGTCAGTGATCATGCACAGCAGGTCCCCTAGGCCTTGTGTATTGAAGTGCTTTAAATGACAGTCTGGCAGCTTCTTTCCTTGCAGCAGTTTCAATATATTTAATAAAAGAGGCTTTAGTCCTTTTATTTTTTCCCTTCTTTGTTTAGAGATAGAAAAATGCTAATTTTAAAAGTATTCTCAGTAATTCAAAGTGGAACACTGAATTTTTACAGTTGAGTAACATAATAGGACAACTTCTCCTACCTGCATTAACCCTCTGCATTTTAAGTATGTGTTGCAGGCAAGCCACACTGTGTTAGAACTAGGCAAGAGTAGGAGTTAGAACACACCAAGTGTAGGACACACTACAGAAAGCAGCAAGACATCTACTGGGAGACATTTGTGTAATTCCATCTGGCAGAGCAAACCTGTTTACTGCAAGCAGCTTGGTTAGAAGAAAATGCTAAAACACACAAGTTTACTCTTTCTGCTTGAACTTTTTTCTTATTAGTAGAGGTCATCCTGTACAGGACAGTGATTCTTGCACTGATGGCACCTGGGACAAGGTCGGGCTCCTTGCAGGAGTGAGGATGTGAGGATGAAGGTAACATATAGAGGAAGGACACTTAGCAAGAGGAAGTGTAAGCAATGCCAAGTCTTAACAGAAATATTTAAACCAAATGTGTTCATTAACTGTCAAGATATGTCCACAGACTTCATCATCATATCTGCTCACCTCAAACACAGATTTATCCTTACACCTCCTTGCCAAGACAGGAAGTGCCATTCCTATTTCACAAGTGTGACAGAATAAAGTAACAAAGAGTCCTTCAAGAATCCAGAAATCAACTGCCACAGAGCTCCTGTCTAGTTTATAGAAAGAAACCTCAACTTAATATGCACTTGCACTGGAATAGAGCTCACTCCATTATTTTGCTGCTGTACTGCAGTAATAAATATCAGAAACTTGCAGAATGCAGCAAAAGCTCTGACAACATGTCACTACAGATCTTCTCTACATTTGATGTAAAATTAAATGAATTATTCAGAAAGTTACACTGCCCTTGATTTTAGATTGGCTTCCACAACTGTAAGTTTCTTGGCATCATCTTGGGATGTATTTACAAACTTGGAAATCACTGTGGTAGTGGGAAGTTCTAGGCAGCATTCTGAGATTCTGCGGACTGCAGGAAGGATAAGAATCTTACCTACACATAATGGTGTATGAACTGTCTTTCCTCCCTTGTCTGGGCAAGTAAAATACTTTTTTCCTACATTTAAGGAAAAAGAGCCACTCTACTTGTTTCCCCCAAGTAAAGTGATGGAAATGGTGGTGCCCATTTGTTAGCTCAAGGTGCAGTGGTCAGTACTCACCCACCATCCAAAGCTGCTGGCCTTTCTGGATGATAATCTCTTGCAACTGAGCAGTTCTAGAGTAATGGCCAAAGGTGCAGTTCAGACTTTTGCTGGCTTCAAAAGATTCCTACAGCTACGGCAAAAAGATAACACAAGTTAATTACCAAGGAGTTGATTTTCTCCATTCAGTGTCAGGGAGCAGCCTGATGTCCCACTTAGAGCCAGGCCGCAGTATGTCTGTTAGCAGGAAGAGTTTTCCCCATGGCCTCATTTAAACCTAACTGCTATAGAGATTTTCAGCCATCCATTCACCCTTGCTACATGCACAATGCAAAAGAGCACTGTCAGTGGCCTTCATTATACGTTGCAAAGGGAAAACACTTGTGACAGACTTTACACCTGCTAACCTGTGGCCTGCCGTGGCACTTGCCAACGTTCCAGCTGCGTCAGCACACACACGCACAAAGTAGCATCGCACTAATAATCAAACCAGGTACTTACAGATCTCTATTCACTGACTCTACTTCTTACAGAAAGATGGCCTTGTTTTCATTTAAGTTTGGTTTTCCACCCTAATTAAACCACATTGGGGCTTTCATTTTGCTATCTTGTAACACCTGACTGGAAAGCAGAATTATGTAAACACAATTCCTTGACTGAAACACGTCCTAAAAATTTCAAACCATGAGCTGCTGGTTCCCTAAGTGGGTAAGAAAGAAAACAGTGATTCTGACAATATACAGACTGGTTTGTAAACGTCAAAACCCAGCTCTCCTGTCCTGAGAAGAACAAACTTATTGGTCTGTTTCTCTGCTCCTGACACTGCTACAAATAACTGGTCTCTGCTACACATCTCCAAAACCAAAAGGGAACTAATAGAAGTAAAAGTACCAAAGAAAGATGTGCTTTTAAGGCAGAAAATCTGTCCAGGCCACAAGGTATGCAAACAAAGACTGACAGAGAACTGTGAACACTTACTTAGAGAGGAAATTTTAGATACATTTGCAAGCTTCTTTCCTGGAGAAGATGCAAAAGAACTTGAAAAAGCTTCCAACGACATGCTCCAGTGAACTGGAGCAAAGTAAGTCTTCCTTGGTGAGGCAGAAAGTACCAACAAACAGGTGTCCTCTAAAGCTCAGAATGGTCTCTGCAAGCCCAGAATGGGTTCAGAGCCAAATCTCAGCCAGAGAATAGTTTTAGGACAACAGATCAGCAAACACCATACTGCCTTCTTCCCAAACCCACTCTCAAGTTCCGTTCTGGAGGGGCATTTGTCATGGCTATGAGGCACTTGGCTGCTGCCTTTGCTATCAGTTGAGAACAGCCCAGAGGGGCCTGGGAGCAAAGGCCATCAGCACAACCAAAGTCATTGGTCCTGGAACAGGACGTCGCAAGGCTGCACCCTGAAGAACACTGATGAGGCCAGTCCCCTCTACTGCCACCAATAATTTAATGACACTGAGGACAAGCACCACGACACTTAACAAAGCTCCTCCTAATGCTCCTGCTGCTGAACCCCCATCAGATAGAGCTGGTGCTGCCCAGTTGCTGCAGCAACACTCAGGTGGTAAGATGGATGTGTCGATAGGAGTGCTGGATACCAGTGCTGCCTTGCTATCTCTGCCCTGATCTGAGACAAAGGCAGAACAATGTAACCAAGTTTAGCACAGGATGCAACTGCAAAAGTACCAAGGGGAAATGGTTAACCAAAGCACATGTTACAGCCACTGCTGCATGGGGAGAGAAGAGCTGCTATAAATATACACCTACTACAACACCAGGAAATCAAAAGAACATATTAAGGATATTAAGACAATAATAGAAGTGAACCTTCCCCTTTAAATTCTGTTTTGAGTTAAAGCAGTTGGCTTAAGCAATTACTAATCTTTCAATACAGGACCTAGTGCTGAATTAAAGCTTTTCAGTGAGAAAGAATGGACCTACTCCTTAGGGAGCTTCTGACCTTCAAAARCAGCAATAATTAAAAAAATTGCCCGAACCTTTCTATGTCAATCTGGTAATTGCAGAAAGCAACAGGGAAAGAAAATATAAAAGAACGCTGTTCTATATAAGTGTGCTAGCAGACATTAGGTGCATAGCCACTTTATCAGTTATTCATCATGTACCACATCATTTCTTTCATGATTTTGCCTAAAAATTGTGACTGGCTAGACAAGGTCACACATCCAAATTCATGGTTTGTGGCTTCTAGCAATCCAAAAGCTCCTTTCTACATATCTCAAACTTCACTTGTATGCTGAGATGCACTAAGAACAAATATCATTGACCTCCACATAGGCCTCTTGATAGTCCTTAAATAAGCGATTCCTTCAAAGTTTTATTTATTTAACACTATTAAGTGCCATTCTGAAATTCTACCTAGATGTTGCTGGAAGAGACATTTCTCCATCAATGTAAGAGAAAGACATCAACAAACTTACCCTTTTGCTAATACACTGCAGCAGTATTTATTAATCATATTTTTTCCACATTTTTTCATCCTTACCTTATATTGACTTTACTGCTGCTTTCAGTCCACTTTGATTCCAGGACTCAAAAAAAATTGAACCATTTTTCTAGTATTGTTGGCCCATGATGCCTCTCAGATAACTTTTAATTTCCTTTACTGATGTCTGCATTTTTTAACTATTGAGTTTTATTCCTGACTGTCATTTTCCCTATTTATTTTAAACAATCTATAAACATTGGCATATACACATCCACATTCTGATTGTTTTCATGTCTTCTTTTAACTAGGACAAGTTTTGAATCATAAAAGCCTCCTATGCAACTGCAGTGAGTTGTTTTGGTGACCCAATAAAGCATTTGTAAGAAACTTCCATTTATCATTTCCCTTTCATCTTTAAGTTCTTCCTCTTGCTCAGGAATATGTCAGTTTTTGTTAACACCCAAGTATCAGTCAATATGTTCATCTCTCTTCCCATTAAAACTGTGATCACTGCAAGAAACCAACCTCCACTCTGAGTTCTCCAAGTGTCCAATGGAACACACAGCTGCTCCCCCCACACGTGCTCCAGACCCCCCACACCACCAGCAAGTATTACTCTCGTGGTGCTTTTAGGACACTGATGGACATCACCGGTAGAACTCTGGTAGGGCTCGTTCAAACGCCACCCACTGTGGTGCTGATTCTATTTTGCAAGAAAATGAATATTTGCTTGGGCAGAGAGAGGATCCTTGTGGAACCCCAGCAAGACCCCAGCTGCGTTTCAAACCATGTCTGACAGACAAGCCCCATGTTTAGCAACCCGGCCACAGAATGACTCGGTGACCTAATGGAAGCAGTACCACCTTCACTTCCTACCCTTCGCCCTTGCCCCCAGCATATCTTGCTCTTATCCCAAAATGAATTTCCACTTACAGCAGAGTGAAACTAGAAAAAAATATGGATGTACTTTTAACACACCACATATATTATACGTAAGCTTTGCTGTTGGTATCTTTACATTGAACCAGCAGTTAAAATTCATACATGACAGGAATAGACAGTATGTTCTTCAGCCAGCTCAAAGTGCATGTCACTTCAGTTTCAGTCAAATTCTTCTAATTTTTTTATCTCCTCCTGTTTCACTCTTTATCGAGAAGGAAATGAAGTATTCTCAGACAATGTCCAGCAGAGACGTCAAGGTTAGTGAACTTTCTAGTTCTTCAACACTGGTAGGTTCCCAAGGATAAAACACAACCACTTTCTTCTTTTCAGTCATGAGGAAACCATTATCACTAAATCTGCCTTTTATACTCCCTACATCCAGAGAAACAAAAGGAGCAATGGCAGTGGTCTGAAGAACAAATATATAAATGTCATCTTGTTGGGATACCAAGGCCTGAAAGAGAAATAAAAAAAACCATACATATAATAAAAGAAAATAACTGAATAAATGGTAATCTGACTTGTACACAGTACTGGTATCCTATATTTACTGCAGTGAAAAAGATTTGTCCTTTCACCAACACTTCACTCAACTTGTCAATTCAAAACTGCTAAAGGAGCTTGCCTTTCCAATTACATTCATAACAGAAATACACAGAAGCAAAAGATGGTAAAAATCACAGTAACACAGGAGGTCATTTCATCTTAATGGATCATGGCAGTGAAGCCCTTATACTACATTTAGTAAAATATAAAAACAATATTGTTGTTGTAAAATATCAGGGGAAGGCATAATGTTTTATATTAAGTTCTATCAGTAGTTAATCTCAGAGAGACTTAAAATCCCAACCAGGAAGCATTTTCATGCAGTATTCCCCATTCACCGTAATGAAAGATTATGCTACATAACTTTCAAATACCAATTAAGCATATTTAAAACGAGGATGAATTACATTCAGTGCAGATATCATGTTCCAGTTACAAGAAAAGCAACACTATTCATTTTTAAGAAAAAGCACACATTCTTTACATTTTGTGTTTCCTGAAGAAATACTAATGCCTTCATGTTTTTTAAAGGCAATGCTACAAACAGTAGCTCTTGGATTAGCAATGTATTTGAAAGTCTAGTTAGTTTATCAGTAACTAACTATAGAAGTATCAGCCGCTTGCAAAACAGAGACTTTTTTTTCATCATAGCTGCACTTTGCATTTATCCTTGCTAGCTATCCTTATTAGTTAGTATTGCAAAGACAACAGTTACAAGGTAAAGGAATGAAATTTCCCAACAATGCCCCAGTTGCAGTGCTTGTATTATTGATGATATCATCCACAAAAAAAAAAAAAAACAAAAGCAAAAAAAACCAAAACCAAAACAACAACAACATCCCCCCCCCCAGCATGACTCAGACTCCAGATTGTGCCACCAGATGAAAAAAAAATAAGAACAGGCTGATTTCTTTCCTTTGTATAGTCAGGAGGCAGGTTGTGCTGCCATAAAAGAGATAAGAAGGGAAAATCTGGCCCATTTTCTTTTTGTAAAGCAATTATGCTCGCCCAGATTCAAAGAGATTAGACCTCTGTTCCCCCCTTGCTTGGTTCAGCACTAAAGAGCAAAGCAGCAGTTTGAAAGCCAAATGTGGGAACTCAAAGGTCCCCATCCTGCCAATCTGATGATTTAGAATTTTGCAATAAGATCTACATGCTAAGAAGTGAAGCTTCACAAAATGTGAGTTAACACACACAGGGTATGCATGCTCTCCATATATACGGCAAGCCCACTAGGAGCAGAGGAAATCTAGGGAACAACAGCGAATCAACTAAATGTCAGTGTTGTACAACACTGATACTTTTTGTGCCTGTTCAGGAGACTGACACACTTGCCAGCTATTAAGAAATAATCACTATTATGCAAATCAGAACCCTTACTGGAGGGCAGGGATTTGAAGGAGGAGGAAAGGAGCATGCAATACTGCACATTAGCAATGTTACATTGATCTGAGAGCATGACACTTCAAGAGGAAATACTGCTGACAACAATGCACTCCACACTCAACTGAACTAGTATTACCTGACACACAGTGCTGTCTGCAAGCCAAAACACTTGTCATGATGCTATTTGCTATCTAGGGACAAAAAGAAAGGAAGGAGCAATGCTGCAGGTGAAAGTCTAAACAAATGACAGGGAGACTTCACTATTTAAAACAAAACAATGGCCAGACAAAAGACACATACCAACATACGCAAACAAAAAAAAAATCTTATTTAGATACACATATAGTGATAAAGGAAAAAAAAATCTGATTTTGAATTCAACGTTGAAGCTGGAATAACAACAACTAAGGAGAAAGAACTTTCCGTGGACTCAGACACTGCATAGCCGGCAGACAACTCAAAACAGTAAGATTAGCAAAACCAAATACAGTAATTTAGCATGATTGATGCTTACACTAAGCTGGGTCTTTTCTAATCCTACAGCATCCTTTAGTGACGAAAGGAAGTAATGGTTCGTAGGACTCCGGAGCCCATCTTCTCCCACAAGACAGAAAGTAATAACACAGCTTTTCCTGGTGCAATTTCTGCATCTTTCCAGAAGGTCACTTATGCACTCCTTGTAGATAGGGACAGCACTTTGTGCTTTGACAGTCACACCTTCTTTGGCAAGGGTGCATACTGGCTCCAAGGAGCTCCAGGCATGCACAACAACCTATCAAGCACATTGAGAGAGCACAAAGTTTAGAAGAAAAGCTACATCGGTGAAAACAATGCAGCATCCTAGGTTTCAGACTGCTCATTAGAACAGATGTTTTCCTGACAGCACCCGCTGATTTCCACCTAGCAAGAAACTCCACAATAGATACGGTGTAATAATCAGATCATTCTAAAACCTAACAAGAAGTCCATTTTAAACAATCTGGAGCTGTTGTTCGTGACGTGCAAGACTTTTTGCTTTCTCTAGACTCCTCAGAGAAGTGGATTGCCAATTCCTGCCCAGGGAGTGCTGGGAAATGAAATTAGTGAGTGACTAATTTGTTGACTCTTTTTCTCCCTTCCTTGATTAAAAAAAGTCAAACAAAGGATTTTCTTGAGATTGCTCAGTGTTATCTAATGTAACCCAACAGGGTACGCTAGAGCTTCTGCATAATCACCACTAAACAGAAGCAAGCTGCATCATCTTAAAAGGGATCATGAAAGTTATATTAATACAGCAAAGTACATTCCCAGACATCATCCATGCATTATGAACACAGCCTTTAAAAAAAGGCTTAATTTGGAAGATAAGCATTTAATGAGAATTATAACATTCTATTTCTTTCATGAATTTTAGGTTATTTTTTACCTTAACGGGATCTGCACTCAGGAATAGATTTAACTCCTTTCAACAGTTAAATTCCAAATTTTCTTGAAGTGCAATATACAGTATTCAAACTACCCTACTGCCAATACTTCTCTGATGCTATCAGAAAATCTGAATTTAAGTCTATTAGAATAACTCAGACCACAAATAAACAACTTCTTTAAGTGCAGTCCTACTCCAAGAACTGACTATCCAGAAATTGCAACCATTTTCTGTACCATATATTACTATATAGAAGCAACCTTATAAATCTGAAAATTCATGGAAGCCCACTAGACTGAGCAGTGACCTAAGAACTGACATACACTACTAGTTCCAAAATTACTAGTGAGTCATTCCAGGTCTCTAGGTCTGTTTTTCCACCCTTCACAGCGTTTTAGGACACACTTTATGTCAGGAGTTATATCTCATTATGCAAAATGGTCCCTAAATTAATTTGGGATCTGCTTGCTATATGATTAACAGCAACAAAATGTAACAAGCTGAAAAGGAAGACTGTTGTCTACCAGAAAACTCAGCAGCCCAAATACTGCCTTAAAAATCCTATCAGTTTCTATAGCATTATCAGAAAACAGTTAAGGCATCAATTGTAAAATGGTGATATGCATAGGTGACCCCACAATTGAAGTACACCTAGATGTGCTGGTAATATTTCAGAAAATAATCCAGTCCTTTTTCCCAAAGCAGTATCGTTTGAGTACTGGTAAGCAATGGTACAATCCCTTTCTTCCCGCCTACGTAATCTAGTTCTAACACCCGGGGAACAGTTTTGTTAACTAGTAAGGTACCATTTTTCACACTTTGTTCTATTTAACCATCAATCCCTTTAAGATTTCTACAGAATAATTAATTTCAGCTGTATACCTGCAGGTTATAAGCAAAACAATTAATTCCTTCTTCTGTGAATCAGTACAAACTACTATAATAAGGGATAGTGTTGCCCCTAAGAAGATTAAAGACTAGAGCTGCACCTCATTGTATTTGAGCATGGCCTTACTGAAGCTTGTCTATACAAAGATGTGCTCATTTCAGCTTCTTCCATTTTTGAAGGAGGCACGCAAGAGTGGTGAGAGAGGTGTCACTTACCCTCAAAGTCACCTTGTGGTCCACATGAAGATCTGAGACACCGTAAATGTGCAACACACCTTTGTCTTCATAAGCCACAGGCAGCAGTGGTGCAAAGAAGTTTTGGGCAAAATAATGGAGCAGTTTCCACTTACCACCATACTCTAAAAACAGTTAAAAAGAAGAAAGATTGAAACTGAATTAGATTGCCTTGGCACACAATCCATCCCTTCCTGTGCTTTCTGGTCCCGCTATGGTAATACAACATCCCTCTCCACCCTTTTTCACCTCTATCAAGTGCAAAGAATGACTAAAGGTACTCTTGCTTCCTTCCAGGCAAGGGTCTGCTCTGCTCTGGAAAAGATCTGATGCTCTTTCAAGCTTTACTTTGAGCTTCACCAAAAGGTTACATTTTTCCATGTCTTGGTCCTATCATTGCTACACTGTCATTCAGTTAAAGAAAGCCTTAAGGACAAATGACAATCTAAAATCCAGACAAATACACTGGCATTACCACAAACTACCACTTCTACAAAAAGAGACAAGATGCTTATAGTCCTCTCTTCCCCTTTTTCAGTACTCTTTTCAGTTCTTCCTTAGAAGAACATCAATAGCAATGAAGACGAAAGTAAGTTCTCAAACCAAAGACAACTCTGAGCTTGGCAAAACGAATTTGTCAAGATCTAGAGACAACACTTACTTCATGGGAATTAGTATCCATGACAGACACATGACAAACAGTTCGCGCTGCCTCTTTAATGGAAAGCTGTACCTCATTACTTTTAATACTTTCAAAGTCTGCCATTAAACTGGAAAAGCCATCAAACTCTGCATCCTCTCCGAAAAGACCAATTTTGCTTTTTTGCTTTGCTACACTGCCACATAATCATTTTGAAAGAGAAGCTGTATCCATTTCTTCCTCTATTAACATTCCATCTAGCACCCACTGTCTGCATTTTAAGTTTCTCTTTGCTCAACCATTATCCAGTCATTGAAATGGCACTAAAAAGAAGTAGCAAGTCAGCTGCATCATCTCATGAGGAAAGAAAAGTTAGATATTGGTTTCATTCTTGTTTCTGCCTCTTTGTTTTATAAAACAAGTTTAAAGCCGACGTATGCTGAAAAATATTTTCAGTGATGTTTTTGTTGTAGCTAGTTACTCTCTGAGCTTTGGTTCCTGTACAAAGCTCTTAGCACTTTCAAACATCTCATACATCCAGAGAGATGTAGTCTTTAAAGGGTTGCTGTGGCTTTCCCAGGCTGACTTGAACATGCTCTGCCTGCACCCCACATAGTCACGAATGAACTTCCTTAAGAATAAGTGCACTAGCTTCAGCTTAGCACCTTACACATAACCTTGATCTCAGCAAGTTCACAACCAGCTAGCTCAGGGAACAGACAAGAAAAGCTCATATCTGCCTGGAAAACCCACACAAGACTGAACTGTGCTACGAGATCATTCTGTTGCCAGCAAAACACCACTGGCATTCAAGTTAATTGCACTGAAGCAAACGGAAGAGAGATGGCTGAAGGAAAACCTCAGGAGAGGCTGCTGAGTTTCTTCAAAACAGACAGATTGTTGATAAACTGATGAACATACTCAGTATATTGGTGCTTCTCAGTATATAGAACTGTAGAACCATTTACATTGGAAAAAACCTCTAAGATCGAGTTCAGCTGTTCACCTGCCAAGTGCAACACTAAACCATATTCCTAAGTGCCACACCTGTACATCTTGTAAACATCTCCAGGGATGGTGATTCCACCACTTCCCTGGGTGCCCTGCTCCAATGCTTGACAACACTTTCAGTGAAGAATTTTTTCCTAAGATCCAATTTAAACCTCTCCTGGCACAGCCTAATGCCATTGCCTCTTGTCCTGTCACTTGTTAATAGAGAGAAGAGACTGTCACTCTGCCCCCAGCCTGTAGGTTGCCTGCCCTCTCCCTGGGGTTGTTGTGACCCAAGGCACGACCCGGCACTTGGCCTTGTTGAACCTCGTATGACCAGCCTTGGCCCATGGATCCAGCCTGTCCAGATCCCTCTGTAGAGCCTTACTACCACTCTCACCCAACTTAGTGTTGTTCGCAAACTGGCTGAGGGTGCACTTGATTCCCTTGTTCAGATCCTCGATAAAGATATTAAACAGGACTGAGCCCTGGGGAATCCCAATAGCGACCTACTGCCAGCTGGATGTAAATACATTCACCACTTCACTCTGGGCCTGGCCATTCAGCCAGTTTGCTTTCACAGTGAACAGTGCATCCATCCATACCATGAGCAGCCAGTTTCTCCAGGAGAATGCTGTGGGAAATGGTGCTAAAGTCTGTAAAAATTTGCTAAAGTCTAGGCAGACATCATCCACAGTCCTTCCCTCATCCACCAACTGGGTAACCTTGTCATAGAAGGAGATCAGGTTGGTCAAACAGGACCTGCCTTTCATAAACCTGTGCTGGCTGGGTCTGCCCCCCTGGTGATATGAACAAAGCCATGTTGTGGCATTCCAAAGACAATTCCTAACAGAAAATATTGGTGGTTTAAAGGACAAATCTACCAAAACCAGGGAGTGCTAACAAATTACCCTTCAGATTCATTAAACTTGAGAAGATGGGAGATTTGGACAGGGGATGGATTATCTGAAACAGAGTAAACTGTGGGGCAGTATCTGATCCAAGAAACAAAAGCAATGGGCCTTGTATGAGAAATGGGCAGGGAGAGTCTGGGAGCAGTTGAAACCTCTAAAGCCCTCAGGACTGCTACAGGACTCCAAGGCATTTCAACTGTCAATTAATTAAATTGTCAATGCAATAGATGTTGCTCACTGCAGACTCCAGAGCTCAACACGAGCTCAGACAAGTTACCAAGTCTGAGGTTTCAGTGCCTGTTGACTTGAATGTTTTTCCTGAGCTTAATTAATGATGACAATCTAGGCTTCAACTGTCTTATATATGGAAATGAATAATGCAGTTTCTGTTACTTAGTGTAAAATAAAAGCCTGTTTCTCTTTGAATGAGTCCTTCTCTCATCTCTGCTGTGCCTTGATTTCCAACTGGATTACATAGCCATACTGCAGTGGTTACTGGAGGGAAAGAGAGGAGGTTTGCTACCTAGGCAGCAGATAGAGAGATCCTCGAAAAACCTGTACAGTGGAGAAAACGACTCAGAGTGAACTTGGCATTAAACTTCCAGAGGGAAACACAAACAAACAAAAACCTGAACCAACAAACAAAAGCAAACAAACCACACACATAAACGTTTGCACCATTTCAAAACCCATTCTACTACTATAACACGCATTGTTTTGGAATGTTTGAAACATCATTAGTCTGCTTACCTCAGATCAGCATTTATGACTGGTATTTCCCTTCCCAAAAAACCCAGAGCCATTTTAAAGAACCCAAACTCAACAGCTGTAGCAGTTTCACACAGGAAGTGTCTTCCAAAGACAACTTTTCCAGCAACCGAATCTTGATAATACAATTGTCAAAGTAACTCCAGACAGCAAAGAAAACTGAAGCTGGCTGATTAAAAACCCCATATTCTTCAGTTCA
Organism: Amblyornis subalaris; assembly: GCA_018881555.1. NCBI lineage: Eukaryota > Metazoa > Chordata > Aves > Passeriformes > Ptilonorhynchidae > Amblyornis > Amblyornis subalaris. Next base: position 2,445,652 of record JACAXG010000119.1, read on the forward strand.
TCTGTTATCTTGATTTCCATAAGCTACATTCTTTTATTTAAAAATAGTCAAGTTGCATATGAAATACACCACATGCATACTCACACCCCCCCCTTCCCCCGCCCAAAAAGATGTAAAAAACTTGGAGATCAGGAAGCTATCATGAGAAACCTCTGGGCTTAAACTTTCCTGTTACAGCCATGCACGCCCAAAGGCAACAGTCAAAAGTTATCTAAAATAGCCCTGGGGTGGTTTTCTCCTCCTCCCACCACGTTTAAACGAATTTTTAAAGACATCCAAGTTCCCCAAGTTTTTCCTGACAGTAACAAGGAAAGGTTTGCACTCTCTGTGGTATTAAACTCCAGAACAGGAAACTAAAATTAGGTTTGTAATGAGACCCCAGCACCCTTTTTTCTGACTCTTCCCTGAAGCCTTCTACACTGATGGTGAGAGTGAAAATAAACAGATCTCCCTGAAACGATTTTAATTAATCACTTCACACCATTAAATGCAACCCAAGAAACATACTGCTAGTTCTTTCCTCACCTCAGTCTCATTAATTCAGATCAATTATTCTCCATAATAGCCTTTACCAGGACTCACCAGGGGCTCTAAATATTGAACCTGCAATAAAAGCCTGTTCAAGGGAATTTCATGACAACCGAGTTGGATACCTCAAGGTGACACTTGCCTGGAAGCGAGGCAAATTTCCATGTGTATCACAGCACTCCACCAAAACATACTGCAGAGATGCTAAACCATCCAACACGGCACCACCAGCTCCACAACTAGGTGCTAACAGTCAGAATCCAGTTGTGATAAAAGCTGTTTAGTTCTGAGCTGAAGGCAGAAGTACTGTGACACAAGTGCTGTGCCATGTTTTCATTCAACCCCAAGCAAACATCTTAAAGGCAGAAGTTAAAAGGAGAAACATTTGCTACCTTCTTCCCTCCCCACCACGTGGAAACATTTCTGCTTTGTACCGGAAATTATGTAAACCCCTCCATGGCTCTCGGCAATATCACAGATTTAAATAAAAGCACTCATTGGTGATACTACTGTGCCATCTAACAAGATGCAGAAAAGTGTTTTTGAAGGGCAAATAAAACTAATTTCTCCGAAGTCTTGCATAATTTCAGCCATTAGCATTTCAAAATCCCTCTACCACAACTGCCTAATTAAACGAATATTAAACCTTTCCTCATTCCACTGAGGGAATACAACAAAACAAAGGGACAGCTGTATCTCTGCTGAGCTTCTTTTCTCTAAACCAACTTCAACAACATATGAATAATTCAAGTATTTGATAAATTTTCTATAGCTGAAAATTTATTACCTGAATTGTCAGCTCTGTACTCAAAAGGACATTTATGGTCTCCATGACCATTACATCTATCAATACACCTGTCTTTACAAAGGGACATTTTTCCAAGCACCTTTTTCTCTTGAGGCACTTAAAGCCTAAGAGCATCAGTCATTGCTAGAATCATAAAAATGAACATTGTGATATTCCATTTCCTAATACAAGTCTAGAAAGTCAGAAAGATGAGCACTATACCTGGGCCACTGCCTTGACATTTAAATAAATTAGCCTGTTTCTTCTACTTGTTTGTGCTCCTTTGTTGTTGCAGTTATATTACTTGGATTAATAAATGAAAAACAAAAGAAGGAACAAAAAAGGAGAGGTACAAACATCTCCCAGAGAAGGAGGGGGAGAATGGTGTGGGCTAGTTTTTTCTCAAAGCCAGGCCAAATGGCATTTTGTTCCATGGACAGATCAAGAGCTTCACACTCTTAGCTTTTTCTAGTTTGCTTATATTTCTTCACACATGAAATGCTTAAATAACGATTTTCAAAACTAGAATACGTGAGAAGTAAGTAAAATTGAAAGAGAATCTACTCAAGTCCTATACGGCTGCCACAGGACAGCTTCTCCATTTCAAAATTACTTCTAGACAAAATGTTTGGAACGTGAAATAGCCACTTCCCTCATATCATATTCCTCATTTCTCCTCTACTTCTTACTGCCTAAGTTATCTCTTTATATGTCTGCTTATTTTTGTGTTCCAAGAGGGGGAAAAAAAAGTAATATATAAGGACACCACATGTGTAAATAGCATATTAGCAGATTAATTTAGTAATGAAGAGTGATTCACCTCATGTGACATCAAGTTAAGACACCAAATCTCAGCCAGTCATCTCCAATAAAGAGCTTCTCAGAAGCTACGCTGGGTGAGAGATACCATATGAAGTCCTACGAAAATCAAGTTCACCATGAAGATAATTCATCCCAGTTTTTAGAGAGCTATGGACACAATGAATCACATTTGGAGATAACCACCTCTTTCCCAACAGACTACAGAAGAAATCTAGATGCTCAGCCTTTACACCATAAATCCCATACCGGAAAGCATTTCTAAAGGATAGAGACAAGTATGTTCAAAGTTTGTAAAGTTGCCCAAGAGACAGAGCAGAGCCATACTTCTTATTCTGATACTTCCAGACAAGGAAAACATCATGGGTAGTTGGTGCTTTTTACCAGACTGTCACAAAACTTACCCAAGGAAGCCCATGAAGGAGCCTGCCAAATGTCATTGAGTTGCCAGTACAGAGCTCCCATTGTGTGTCCTTCTCCCTTGATTATTTCACTTTGACTAAAACGATAGAATTCAGTTTCTGTCTTTATACACTGAGCCTGCATGACCTTGGTCAACAAAGAGATAAAAAAAAAATTTTGGTATATTGGATTTCACTTTCTTTCAAAATGTGTGAATATACTGATATACAACACAGACTTCACAGCAACAGCACGTAATTTAAACTTGAGACTCGAGGAGTATCCGCCTGCAGTGCAGTGGGTCTCCGCTGGAAGGAGATCTACTCCTAGCAACTCCCAACAGCTTTACAAGCAGTACCCTTCAAGAAACTCATAAGGCACTACCTCCTGCCTTCCACACAGTGAAGATGGTCTTTGAAAGGCAAATGGAAGACAAGGAGAATAAAATGAAATTTAAAATAATTTTTTTACACTAATTTAAATACCCCCCTCAGTTGCAAAATGATGTTATGCTGCACTATGTTCAGTATGCATTTTGGTGTGTAAACTCCTATGCTCTGAAGTTACAGCATACATTCTCACTCTTTAGTGAAAACCGTGCATAAAGAGCAACCTTTTTCCACCTGCACTCCCACTTCTTTTCTCCTTCCCCACCTCATGTAAAAAATACTTTTCAGAATTGGCCAAGTTCTCAATAGATGCTAAAGCTCGGTATGTTCTTCACGAAGTATATTACTAGGCTGGGGAAGTATAAAAAGAAATTCTTAAAATAAAGTTAGAAGTCTTTAGGACAGCTCAAAAGGTAAAGATATTACTTCTAGTTAACCACTAAAGCAAGTTTACTTTCTTTATCCTTTTTGCTATCCTCATTTCATTATTACATTGTTTAACCTGTTGATAAGGCCCTGACAGACTTAACCCAACAGTAACTCTCACAGCTTTTTGAGTCAGGACCTCACTGCACAAGTTTTACCCTTGTTTTCAATTTCACAGCATCATCTATACTTGTTTACTTGTCAAGAGTGCCTAAAATTCTCAAGCTATTTTGCTTTTATATAAAACTTGCTGACAGCAGCTCTCAAACATTAAAAACTCAGTAAGTGTGCAGTTATTTCCATCAAGAGTGTTTCTGAAATTCTTGAAACACAAAAAAAATTGACAGCACTTTAAATTTGCCTAATAGCATTAAAATGTTACTTAGCATCTTTTAAAAGTTGCATCTTTGCAAAAGTTGTAGAACTACTACAGATGAAGAGCAAAATACAATCTTCTGATGTGAAAAAAACCCACCAAATACATTCTCTAAAATATCAATATGTAAGACCATAACAAAATAAAAGCTACTAATAATCTCATTGAGACAAGCTAGTTCCAAATTAAACTGGACTCTCCAATGCTTCAGTATGGAAACTTTCTGTATGATGGAAGATTATCTAACAGAACAGGCCCAGTCTTAASCTCTGATGAATCTAGCAGAGTAAGTACTGACAGCTACTTCTGTGCAAGACATCACTGTTACCTGAGTGAGGTAAATCATATCTTTGAACTTCTTTACGCGATCTGTGCTCTGGGGAAGCTTGAAATGATGCCCAACCTCTTGAAGCATCTGAGTATTGCCATCTTCATGGTGTTGCCGATGGAGAGAAAAATTGCTCATGTAGGACCAGTCCTCAGGGGAGGAAACCTTTTAAAAAAACAAAAGTAAGGTACCAGAATGAAAAGGTAAAACGTACATTTAGTGACCATCAGGATATCGAGGACAGGACATCCATTACAGCCTCCTGACATCATCCAAAACCTTAAAACTGGTAGCATATTTCTATAGTGCCCCAAGCAGTCATGCAAGGATTTTGAATCACTAACACACTTTGCTTAAACTCCTTGTACAAAATGAAAACAGACATTGCTGTTGAACCCAGAAGAGCAACTTTTGGCTCAATGGCATTTAACTTACTTGTCCTAAAGTTCAGTCTGGCCAAGGGACCTCAGAGTTTTGCTTGCATTCACAGTAAATCAGAAACACCCTAGATTAATATGCAAGAACGTACTCTAGTCAAACACATTTAGGCATAAAAGTTACAGAAGTTCGTAGGGCTGTAAATTCTAATAGTATGTATTTGTATTTTCAAAACCTGCCTCTGATAACAAATTATTATAAACCAGCTTTTTTCAACGAAGGACAACAATGCAGCATAACTCATGACGTTATTATTGCCAAGCTTTCATTGTAATTACAATCCCTATACAATATTTTAATTTAAATTTCTTTCTTTTTAGCCTGGATTGAATAATTTTTATTGTTATTAATATGGATGAATGTTCTGATTATGCCTCAGACAATATACTTTGCCCAGCAAATTGAAAGAAACATTCTGAACTCCTTTTGGTTGCATGTATGAACATCAACATCTCTCCCTGGGCAAATGGGCACACAGCATGATATCTCTGCTCCAAACAAGTAAATAAGATAGAACATATCTAAATTTAACAGGAGACAAAACCAAACCCTCTTATATGCAATATGTTAAGAAAAAAATTATTTAAATGAAAGGAATTGGTAAAATTTACAAAAATCAAAACATTTTAGAATCCAGCTCAATTCAGCTTTTGTTACATTTCTTCTCCTTCTCAAATACAAGTCTCCAGACATCACAAAAGTAAACAGATGTTAGTCAATCATTACTAAGCTATACATTAAATAGAAATACTATTAGAAATAATAGTTTCATAATAGTCTCTCATCCAAACCGGATTCCTCTTGCAACATCAAGGTAAATATATTGAACACTGAGGAGGGATTATCCCTTCCCTCCACACCAGCACACACCTCTATCCCACTTGTGCCATATCACATCTAACTACACATTACTACAGTTCAGATGCTGTAGTCTGGTGGGAAGAGACTCCTTGCCCTCACTAAATGAGAGCAAAGAGGACAGTAAAGTGTGGAAGGCCAGCCTTACCTTTTCAATTGTACTGAAGGAAGGCCAGGATTGAAATCCATATTCTGAAGCAAAACGAGTTTTAGGATACATTGTCCAGTTCCAGCAGTCATTGTTGTAGTCATAAAAGTGAGTGTCACCATAATGGGTGTCATAAGGATCCCGGGAGAGCCAACCTTCTCTAACCGACTCCAAACCATTGGTGGGACTAGATGCAACAAAAGGACGACTCTTATCTTCCTGGGATTTTAAAAATAAAACAAAACAAAAAACAATTAAAAAAATAAAACAAAACAAAACCACAACCCCCTTACAAAGTGATTGGCTTTTATCATCTGAATACATAGACCATTTTTTGAAAAGGTGGGGTGGGGGCAGGGAGAACATCCCTTTTCCAAATTTCTGAGTCACCACCTAGGAAATGCTCCCTTTTATGTCCTAACATTCATCATCTTTACTTGCTTAATTAGCTTCTCACTGATGTTCTTGGAGGACAGCTGGCCATGATACTGCTTGCACTGCTGTTCTGAGGGATTCTCTCATCACATCAAGAGGTTTTCTATCTTTATATACCTCTAAATTCTTAATGAAGGCTATTTAAAGTGTGTCTCATGAAATGCATACTCAAAGATTAATGCTTGAGTACTGTGACTTCTTTATGGAAAATTATTACTTTTGCAGTGTTTTTGCAGGAACAAGGCCACGATTTTCTCCTTTCTTATTAAACAGTCACCTACATTTAGTCCTAACAAATCCAAGGTGTTCTGTTTTCAATGCTCGCATGGTATCATTACAGGTTATTGTCATTTTAGCTGGCTCTGCATGCTAAGATACATGAGACGACAAGAAGGGTTACATTTCAAATTGTTCAGAGCTGCCTTTATTCATAGCCTCAGTAGACTTAGAATACTAAATCTTTTAACAGTACCCTACAAAGTACTGAAGGAATCCTTTTGCAGGTACAATTCATTTAACACCCTACTTGTAGTAAGAAGACTTGTAGTAAGCCCGAGTTAGTTAGCAGCCACAATTTACAGCAATTGGCTCTAACACAGCAATGCACTCAGACGTGCTTCATTTTAAGAAATAGTCCTGTTTCTCCATCTTTTTCTTTTTTTCTTGACATGAGTAATTAATAATTAACTGAAACAATTTACTACAGGATATCCTGGATTCCCTGAAGTCTTTAGCTCAAAGTTAGAAGACTTTTCAAGTTATACAGTCTAGTACTACTAGTAGTTACAGGTTTCCTCAGCTGGCTTGTATTACACAGGACCTGAAGTTATTTCCCTATATGGTTCCTTTCGGCACTGAGAATAGTTATTCTGTGGATTTAACGTAAAAGTGGGTCTGTCTTGGATGGCAATGCTGCACAAGTGAACTGTAACTAAAACACAGTATCAAGGCAGAACATCTCACTTTATTGCACACATACATGCTATCCAACTCATGTAGTTAATCACAAAAAGCACCACAGCATACCTTTACGAACAGCTCAGTACAGAAATTTAGCATCTCCTCTTCTAAGAGGAGAAATAAAACTACAAAACCTGTGCCAAATCACAGTGGACTTCATCAAGGATTCCAGGTGCTGGTGGACTGCATACTCACAGTTTATCTCAAAATACTTTATTTTGCCTTCATATACTGTAGAATACCATTATTTGGTTTTTTCAAAAACAATCAATATAATGACTACACAACACGAGTTCAACGTTTAGCATCACTTTTGCTTTACCTGCTTAGAACAAAAAATATTCAGTCACATACTGAAGAAATAACACCTTTATACTTCAACTGATATTAAGAGACCTGAGGGTTGTTAAATGCTTTTCACAGTATTCAACAACAAAATCAGGATAAAGGAAATCTGATCATCTAGATTAATTAATTAATGGGCAAGTTGATTTTTGTCCACTGGAAGTGAAGGCATTTGTGGACGTAGTAAAAACAGAAAAGAAAAAAGCAGCAAGATCCACTACATTTTTAGGTCTTCCTTTACATATCACAAAATGTTAAAGAAATAAGTAATTTTTTTTATTTTTTTACTTTAAGAATAACTCAAGTTTAGAGAGCTGTTTAGAAGAGCCTGGAAAGGGCAATTTCTCAACATACTCTTTTCATGTCTCAAAAGGATTAAAAAAAAAAAAAAGGAAATCCCAGCTTGCTCAAACATTAAAACCCTTTGCCAAGCCATATCCTCCCTACAGTTCCTTGAGATCACTTACACTAAGAACTATTTCTTGTATGTTCTTCACATAAAGTGTCACGTAGTCTTTGATATAGACTCCTATGTCAGCAGAAGGTATGGAGAACCAGTTGCTTGCAATTGCTGCTTCATTTTCATTGTTGCCACTCCACAGAATAATTGATGGATGAGATTTTAAACGTCGTACCTGAAATACAACTTGCCGTTTCAGAAGTCAAGCAAAAATTACTTAAAAATTAATTTTTTTTAAAAAAAATCACTTTATTACTACTTGAATTACAAATCCACACGCATATTACATATGCTGAGCCTACAATTTCCATTTTTCGCCACATGGTTCATTATTCCCTCAGCTTGCCACCAGGTTCAAACTTTTGTAATACACACATTCAGAACGGCAAACTTTTAATATGCTGACGTATATCTGCCTTTTGCATGTGTGTACCTCCATCCACATATACTCAATCACATGTGAAGGGTAAATTCTGTGCAGTCTGCTTGACTGACTACTCCTGCAAGTAGTCAGAGGAGTTAAAGAGGATTTAGCAAGGTTATATTTTGTGTCTACTACACTAAGGTACACTCACAAACACTTCCAAACAACTGGTTTTGGAAAGCTAACTTATACAGTCAGTCAATCAAAAACAGGTAAAGGGAAATACAGCCTTAACACATGGACAAAATACCTGATGAGAAACTTCTGCTCTTACGGATTCTAAATAATTCTGGTCAGTTGGATATAGTGCACATGCAAACATAAAATCCTGCCAAATCTACAAGGAAAAGGAAAAAACTGTCAGCAAATTATTTTACATACTCAAAAAATATATGGCTGTTGGGATGCATAATCCTTTGTTCAGACAGAAAACAAATCACATTCACCATGGGGTTCAGTATGTACATACTCCACTGTGGTTATTCTTGATATTATGGTTACAAAATATTTACCCTTAGGAATCAGATCCTGACAGTCTACACTGAGGAGTGGAATACTGCTCAGTAGATGGAGTTCAGTAAGTTTCAATGAAATAATTAGAAATGTGAGCATGGGGCAATTTGCAGCTGAACAGAACAACTTTGTATTTATTTAGTATTTTGCAGGTGAAACACCAGATCCCCATTACCTAATGAAAAGAGACAATAATCTTCTGATGTGGTATTGAGCACACTTAACAGATGTTAAAGTGTACTCATTACGAAAACACTTCCATACAAAATGATCTTAAAAATAGCAAATCTCACCCAGTAAGAGGGCAGAAACAAACTAGATCCTCTAAAAACAGAGTGATCTTTCTCTTCAAAGAAAGATCAAGTAGATACTACTAGAGAACAGCAAGCCTTTCAATCCAACAACAATAAACTCCATTTGGACCTTGAAGGAGAACTACAAAAAAGGAGAAGGGAAGGCAAATGAAATGGATAAGATTTCTTGTTTACTTGTTCTGTTTTTTAAATTGCTGAAACTTTGAGACTCCTTCTAGTCTATCTCAAATGTTAATGAAAAAACCTCTAGAAGGAGCATGTTAACCCAAAGGAGTCTGTAGGAGACTACACTTTTCCGAACACCATGCTACATAGAGAGACAGACCAGCTCCTCATACAACTGCATTTGCATTGCAGTGAGAATTTGCTGTTCCATGGCTCTTTTCAGCACACATTCCCTAAAGAAAGCTGAAGATAGAGAATAGGACAGTGGGGGACAATGGAGCCATTAGTAATTGTTACAATCCTAACACTGTACAAAAAAAGCAAAGCTATTGCTGCAGAATCACTCATAATCCTTTAGTGACTGTGGAGTCAAAACCTTCTATTGAAAGAAACTTTGTTTCTGTCTCTCAGTGAGTTATCACTGGTTTTCTTTAAGCACAGTTTGACTCCAATACACTTTAAAGCCTTTGCAAGACCATCAGAAGAAACAAAACCAAAAACCACCATCACCACCCCTTCCAGAATAAGGGTCTGATTTTCTGCATTTACTTGCTATTTTGGCTGTTAAATAGCATCTAAATCTTGCACTGAGCACTGTACAGGCACAGATCTAAGTGGTCTACTTAAGGTGYCTAGTGTCAAAAATTAAAAACCTATAAATGCTCAGAAGCCTTGAAAATCAGGACACTCATTCAGATGATTAAAATAGATGTAACTTTTTTTTTTTTTTTGCAAGCACACACATCCGAAGGCAGCAAGGTATGAATTCTGTTTCCCTGGTTTTTATGGTGTAGAGTAAGACCAAACACACTTCTTGGGATTTTTAATACTAGATGCAACTTGGCTTTCATTCATCTAGTCACTATTTCATCAAAACTTATTAATATGTGCCTCCAAGCTCATATAATCAAAGGTAGTCTTCTAGGATTAGTGATTGCAGCAGATGTTCACCTTACAGCTACATTTATATTCAATTATAGCTTGTTCAAAATGGCTCTTTGGATAAGACCTTCCATGTTTGACTTTGGGTCAAATGAAAAGTTTGAACCAAAAGCACCCAAACATTTTCAGCTATTGCTAAAAAGGAGAAGACACTTTTAAAAGAAACAAAATCGATTTCCACAACTGAGAAAAGCACGGCTACCTTCTGCTGTAAAGTCTACAAAATATCACTTCCAGATTCAACAAACAGCCTTTGTAATCAGAAACTATTCCAATTAAAAAGAAATTAAAAAGACCCAACCAACAAGAAAAAAATTAGGTTGATCAGACTTCTCACATTGATACTCTACAATGTCCTTTGGAAAGATGGTTAAAATTTGTGTATTAATTCTCTTATTTTGTTCATTTAAAGCGGATTTTCATTCACAAGTTCTTGTCAGTTTTTAAATAAGTGTTCTGTGTTTATTGTTTTTACCATTATTCCTATTTCATCACAAATATCGTAAAATTCATCTTGTTCATATACTCCTCCTCCCCAAACCCGAAGTGCATTCATGTTAGCATCTGCTGCAGACTTCAAGAGTAGCCTTAGTCTGTCAAATACAAAAAGGAGATATACAAGTTCTGTGAAACTGCATCATTTAGGAGTTTCTATGATTATACAAAAAACAAAGAAATTAACACCCCTACCAAAAAAAAACCAACCCAAACCTAAATCATTAATAGGCAATCTAAGACTTATAACTCTAACAGAAAGTATCAAAATACTTTGCTTTCTAAACCTGCATGTCTGGACAGAGCTCTCAAAAAGCAATTTTTTGTGCAGAAAAAGTTGCTTGGTCCTGTTAACACTTATGAAGTAGATGGAGTGACACACGCGAGTAAGTGCTTTTACAGAAGTATTGGCAGGACCAGATTTAGAAATACTATATTTTACTAATCGTGTTGTTCTCTTCTTCTCTGATATTACTTGCTTTGTATGTCAATCACTTGAATTCAAATTCTCTTTTAAACACAATCAGAAATGCATATTCTCCTCCTGAGTTCCACAACGCATAGCGAGAATGGGGGAGTGAGAGGGTGAGGAGAAAGATTGAGACACTGAATGTCATTTTAAGGGTTTCATGCTCTAGACATTTTTCCTTAAATCATACTGGCAGCCTCTAAATTGCATGTGAATGCACACTGCAGCATGCCCTGTTGTCCTGGTTCCCCAATTACCCAGAGCAAAGCTCAGTCCAAGTACAGTATAGACCCTATCCCACCTGCATCTCTGGGGTGCTGTGCCCTTGAAATCCAAGTAGCCTGAATGAGATCAGGAAAAGGGAAGAGAGGCTACTATGCAGTTATGTATCCCTGTATGACACAGGTTAGGACATGGATGTCCTCTGAGTACCAATGTATATGTCCAGGCAATAGGGTCAAACAGCCTGAGGATCATCTCTAATAATACCCAAAAGGCCAGTAACCTATGAACTGCAAACAATCACCTTTCCACCAGTAATTGCACTTACATGCCTTGAACATAATTCAAATCTGTTGATGTTAATTAAGCCGTAATTCTGAAGCCTCCAACCCACAACAATTAGTGTCCCACCCTGAAAGGAGTTTTACCCACTAAAGCCAACCTTTGATAAAGGGTGTCTAGAGAACCAGGAGGAGGAAAACATGATCCTTCATCCGTAGAGAACATCAAATGTGGCTTACGTGTCATAGGTCACTCTGTCCTGGAAAGAATCTGCTGGAATCCAGTTTGAGCCCTTGATAAAAATGGGTCGGCCATTGATTCTGAAGTAGAAACTCAGACCTGGTGAGCCAGGAATAGGCTCCTGAACAAGTTCTACTGTCCGAAAATAAACCTGTGAAGACATGAAACTTAGATTTAAAGCTGACACAAATGAACTAAAATGAAATAAATAAAGAAAATCATTATAAAAGGTATTGAACTGAACAATAACAGCTTAGAATTTGTCAAGGAGTCAAAAGAGATGGTCTCATCTCTAAATTCCTGCTTGCTTAAAACACACTGCAACAGGACTAGAAAGGATTCTTTTAATAAACCTGTCACTTTTTATAGTTGCTATCATATTAAGAGAGAGTGAGAGAAAGTATGAGCGAACAACTGCATGTGCACACAAGTACGTAAGTGACAGATGCAGTTTGGTTGTTGCAGAATTCAGTCAAAAGTCCAGCTGAAGRCCAATAAGAGGAATACAGTGGTTGCACCAGATCAAGGACACCTTTAATATCTGCAATTTTCTCCTCCCAAGAGACTGCAGCAGCTCAGTTGTAAGTCTTGTCCCTGAATGCCTAGTGTCAGATACATGTAGCAAAAGCAAAATCTTCTCCTTTTACTGCCCCGAACTGATACCTTTTTAATATGTGTAGCAATTAAAACGAAAAAAATATGGATGCAAACACAAATGCCAGTTTGCAAGTGAAGGGGCCTCCAGCCACCATTGTTGTGTTGTAACAGCATAATCAGCAATCATGTTTCCGAGAGATCAGTTCAGCTAAATAACCACTAACTCCGTATAAAGTATTAAAGATCATTCCAGATAAAAGCACATCTCAAGTAGCAGCCAAATTTTTACAGCTGCTCTTTAAGCCTAATATATGGCATTGTGTACTGCAAATGCTGAAACAAGAAAACATTGCGTCTTCCTGCTGCAGGTGGAACAAAGTTCTCAGAAAATCATTCCAGACTTTTTCTGGGACTTTACTTCAGTCAAAGCAACAGTGCTGCTCTGAGGGGTATCCCGATTGCACTGACACATAGAGCCAATTCCACAGTCATGAGGGAACAGTTAGTTCACTGCCATGGCACTTTGCACTAACCCCTTACTTGTACAGGTGCCTTCCCCACCTGCCATGGGACAGACGAGGAGCAGCTGCCATGTCAACTCCTGCACACCTCCAAAGCGTGACAGAAAACAGCTCTTTCAGGGAGACTTCAAACTTCTTTTTCTCCTGCATCCTTGTTCCAGTTCAACTTGTCTGAGCCAAAAAGAAAACTTTCTTTCTTGTACCTGTTGCTCATTATCATAGGGAGGTAACTAGGAAATTAAATAAAGTTAAAGAAGGAAAGCTAATAGCAAATTTCAGCCAAAACAGGTTTGGGTCAGGAGGACAGGAACCTAATTTTTTCTAGACTACCCCTAAGACAGCAACCACTCCTCCCTCAGATGACTATTTGCTTTACCTTTTCAAAAGGTCAGCTTGAAGAGAACAGCCTGTTCTCACTCTGCCACAAGCTGCAGTTGAGGCAAGTATCTGTCAGTAAATCAGGCTAAAATTAACCTAATTAAGCACTAGTGATATGCCTGTCTTTAAGACAAAATGCATTTTTTTATTTCACGTGCCAGACAAGGCTGCAGTGCAAAAGGGAAATGACTAATCCCACTACGGGACTGCATTTTCTAAACTTTCAGTTTATCAAAAATCACATATATAGACAGAAAACTCTTTCTAGTGGTAATGAAGAAAAAGAAAATCACTGCTTTTTGCTTCCTCTTTGGTGTTTCTAAGTTAACTGAACAATTATTAACCAAATGCCTGGATAGAGACAATGCATGTGACAAACTACATGCATGAGTGGAGCTCACCAATCAGTGACCTCAACCTACACCTCTCTACACATCATGGCCGTGACCATTCCTACAATTTTGCAGACTTATTTTTATATGAGAAGTTGAAATAAAAAAATAACCAACATTTCATACAACTTTCACAGTTACCCTAACTACGGAAGGCTACAGAAGAAAAACTACATTATGACTACAACACTAGCAAAAAAGTTCCCTTCCTTCAGTGAATTCAATTACTTGGAGAAAAACTCCTCAGTCTTCATTGTGGCTCTTTTTTTATGGCACAAAGTGGAATGGGATTTGTAGTTGGGGTTACCAAAGTATTTGGGATGTCATCTTAATGGATGTCATCAGCCAGGTTGTGACTGTCTCAGAGTGCATTTGTAATGGAGTATTTCTATTACTAACAGAAGTAATGTGATATTGCTTTATTCATGCTCCAGTGGAACTCATGCAAATGGCCAAATCCAAGGCAATCCGAGAGGCTGAAACACTCAGCCAGGACCACCCATACAGCAGGAGCAAGAGGAAAAGCTCCTTAGCCTCAACTCACATTCCCAGGCCTTCAAGGTTTGGTGCAACTCCATTGCTTCCCAGGGGTCCATCCGGTAAAAGCACATCTTCCTGTTCCTACTACAGCTTCCTTCTGCCTTGTGGGGTAAAGAAGGGCAAGGGGAGACAACCAGCATCTGGCATGCTTGGCTACTTGCCCTTCTGGCTCCTGAGACCTTGGCCACCTTGAAATCTGTCTGATAGAGCTTGCTGCCTGAGGGCTGAACATTTCTCCAGTCCCAGAGCACACAAAAGAGGCTCTCCAGCCGCCACAGACCGATCAGCTGGTTCTGTGCATAATTATGAAACAGATACTTGTCTTTGTAAGTCACATACAAAGGCTTGGTACACAGTTAAGTGGCTCGTGGATCACATTTGGCATTCCCAGATTTAGCAGTAGAAAAAGTAATAGGGATGAAGATGCCTAAAGCTGAAATAAGACTACAGAATACCCCAGCGATCTAACAAATTAGCACGCAGCATGAAAGCACGAAAACTACAAAGCCAGATGGAAAGACTTCTCGAAGTCATGCTAAATGGCCTGGGGGGCAAAGAGGGTGTAGAGGGATGGAGGGAAAGACAGCTAGAGGCCAAGATCTTGAAAGTACTAAAATAGCGTTATGAAAGAAAAAACTCTGAGTACAGTGCTGGAGAAATAAGCACACAAAAAGAAACAGAAATAGAACTGAAAAGCAAACAAATGCCTCATGGGGCAATGAAAGAGGTAATAAATTCCTTGATGTAGGGATGGCAAGAAGAAAAGCGACTTATCAATAGTAAACAGGACCCTCCATCAAGAAAACCTATTTCGCTCTGAGATATGACTTTGTTTCATATTATCTTGAGAAAAAAAACTCTAAACCAAAATACTCAAATGGAAAACCAAACCAAATCCCATCCTTGATGCTGGCTTTTATTCTATTTCGGTTTTCTGCTACTCGGAACAGGAATGAGTAAGTACTTCTCTCAGCCAAAGAGATTCCCAGCACARCTGGCTAGAGCTTTATAGAGCTCCTGCAAGTACATACTGGAAGGCCACCAGAAACTGTCCCACAGGATTAATTAATGTTTTGAAGACTACTCTAACATGTCAGAATGCAGAAAGTAGGAGTAGCCAAATCTGACGTAAGATCATGCTGTGTTTTCTCACACATACAGTTCTCATCCTTCCATTTTCTCCTGTCCAAAGTTAAGTAGATACTCTCATGGACACAAACCACTTGTGAAATGTCTCATCACTATTTTTTTCTGGGGAGAAAAAATAAAGCATGGGAGTAGGAAATTCCTCCTGAATACAGTCAGTACAACATGGACAACAGAACTGACAACAAAACAACTTTCAGGAACATTAATCCCTGATTGTATCCCCTGAACTACTCAGAGTTCTTGTTAAACTATATGAATGTTGCTATTCAGCCCCGCTGACATGAGAGAAAATCATGCTACAACATGAAAAAACTGCATACAGAGCCTTTTTCCACTCATACAGCTCAGGGTGGGGGTGATGGTGCGCATGAGTTGTCTGTCGGAATCTAAGACAGAGATTCACAAAACACAAGAAGGAAGACTTTACACTATAAAGGCTTCATATGGTGGTTCATTTACAATGCCTACTATGTGGTGCATTTGTTTTTTTCCCCCCTCTTTCCTCGTAAGGAGAAAACAAGAAGAGGCTTCTGTTGTAGACCACGAAGTCCCTATGATCATAAGCCACAGAGCTTTATGAAATATTCTGACACAACCACCCAAATGGAACTGATTAGCTCTCCTATCATTGTGCAGTTTTCACACAATAACAACAGAATTTTCCTTTTTACAGGCTTTATAGCCATATTTCCTGCAACCAGTTTTTGAGTGTAACATGCTGTGTTTACTTGGTGTGGGTTTTTTTATTGTTTAAAAATTAGAACACTAATAATAGCGAAGAATTATTATTATGACTTCATAATCAAACTAATGGCTAGTCCTATAAAGACTAGGACACCATAAGCTACCGCTTTTTCATAGATTTTTTTCACATGAACAAATGTTACAGCAAATAGCAGTTTAGATGCCTGGTGACCAGATTAGTTTTTAGTGAAGCAAAGCACACCAGAAACACCTAATAAATGCATATACTGACGTGGTTGTCTCCACATGTTGATGGCATAAGGTCTAATCTCTATGATTTTTCTTTTTAATGGAAAATTGGAAATTACCTCTTCTAGGCTTCTTAGTAAAACCAAACAGACAATTAAACAGCCAGTGTGTCAGTGGAACCCTTATGTAAAAATCCCCGAATATTACTTTCATGGTCATATTTAAGATGTTACGTCTTCTTAAGCC
Source organism: Amblyornis subalaris (assembly GCA_018881555.1). Classification (NCBI taxonomy): domain Eukaryota; kingdom Metazoa; phylum Chordata; class Aves; order Passeriformes; family Ptilonorhynchidae; genus Amblyornis; species Amblyornis subalaris. The sequence goes on from JACAXG010000119.1 coordinate 2,462,173, forward strand.
TGGAGCACATCTACCACATTCTAATAAATGAATGTATGTTAGGTTTTTAGGAATGTGTCTATCCCACAAATTTTTAAAAACTGAATTGGCAAGAAAAATCTCAGTAATAAAACTTTGCATAATCTATAGAAATCTAAAAGGATTTTTCAGTGCATGATACAAAATCAACGGCATGGTATATCAAGTTTAGAAGTGCTTTTGTTTTTCATAAGATGAAAAACTTAAGAAGTAAACATCTTTCCTTTTCTGAGGTTTCCAGCTAACTATAAGCTGTCTTGCAGCCTGAATACAAGTAAAGGCATCCATACAAGCTAAGACTACCAGAAAACAGGTAGCCATACATTGTGACATTAAAAATCCTCATTTCTCATTAGCATTTTCACATGCATATTACAATCCAGCAAAATAAATTTAAGAGCTCTAGACACCTGCAATGCAGAGCAGATGTCCTAACAGTAACAGTGCAATGTCAGATATAATTAAACTGAAGGGCTCACCTTTGAAAATTTCTTAATCTGGCATCCTGCCTCCATGATAAAAGTTGTTGTCATATTGTATCCAGTTTGCTTTCCATGCCCATTCGGCCACCAAGCCTCCACTGCAGAACTCTTGAACATACAAGAGAGAAAGTCAGAGCAGTATGTAGAAAAAGAGGTATAAAATGCAACTGGGGGCTCAGATATCTTTGAGTGAATTACCATAAATCTAATGAGTTTCTGTGCTTTAGCTGAGATATGCTAACTGGGATCTCTCCAGGTGCAGCACCAAGGTGAAAATCATTTGAAGAGAGAATGATTTCTTCTGCTAAAGTCCAGGCTATCACTTCATTTTGTGTCCACATTAGGCCATAAGCACACCTGGACATGCATGCACACGTCTAGCTGCTCTGCCTCAGCTGAGGTACACTGACACACTATTCCTCCAAACCCCAAATATCTATGGCAGGAGCAACCACTGTTCACTAAGCTCTGTATCATACACCTCCTCTCATTGATCCTTTTAACTATCCCATGCAATATTCAATATACAGCAGTGACACTCTTCAACTGTGACTCTGGTAATATGTGACCATGCTGACTGCTTCACTTATGTCAAGCTTTTAAGTCAAATTCTAAGTTTCATTATTTCAGTGTTTTTGTGCTGCTTCTTTTTATGCTTCCTAACCGCATCATTAGTACTCCATCATTTTTACAAACATAAAATACAATTTCTAAGATGACAGAATATTTATCTTCACTCTAGCAGCCTACTTCTACTGCTCAATCCTGTTGCCAGCATTTGCCAGTTGAGTGCACCACGTAAAAATTGTGGAAAGAAAGCAATAATGCATGCAATTAAACAATGGAGGGATCAGCAATGAATAGAGTCATGCAAGGAGTGCCTCAATCTTTTCAAGTAAATCGAGGCCAGCAAGCAGCCCAACAATATATTATGCTGTAGCTATACTTGGACACAATCATGAATATATCTTTCAGCTTGCCCGATACAGAATTATCATAACTGCTTGTGCAGAAGTACTGATCTCTGTGCCGCATGGATACAAATGGAAGCACAGACACAGGGGGCGCCTCAATAACAAAGGAGTGTTCGCAGCTGCCTGGAACGACTGGAGTGTCTCATTGGCCACTAATGATGTCATCCCTGTGCTCACCACTAGCTGATAAGCAAAACGCTGTCATGTTGGCAACACAGCACTTTGCATGGCAACTGCAGGAAAACTGATACACATCTCGGTGATATGCACCACTCAAACACCTACTGACTCCGCAACATAATCTGCAATAAGCTCTCAACTAGAAATAAATTTCTGGTGAGGACTCAGTATTTAACATGCACCACACAAGTCTGTGTACAGAGTAAGGGCTCCCTTAGCCTCATCAATACATGAGAACACATTTCGGGGCTTCTCATAAAATCAGCTGATGTGAATTCATGCAGCAAAGCCTTTTGTGCACAAAGAATAATGAAACACTGCTGCCTCTGCTCTGAAGGAAGTGCTTCCTCACAAACTGGCAGTCGCACTACACCGAGAGATCTCTTCTGAGGCTGGGGGTGGGACAACTAAATAAGCAAAACTAATTTTTGAAGTTTCACTTTGCAGTGCCTGCTTCGTGTAATCCGTTAAAAGGCTAAGCAGAGACTAATGGTTGTTTTTAAATGGATCTGGATATTTGTAATTGCTCATGTAACTTGCATGTCAGATGACAACAGTAACAAAAATTGTATGTTTCCATGCCTCTGCGTCAAAATAAAACAAAGCATACAAGTATGCAAGTCACTGAGTGTGCATACTAGAACATAAACACCCTGCTTGCTTCCTCTCCAACAACTGACATGTGAACTCAGGAATACACACGTAACGCAGGCAAACTGGGAAAACAAATGCAGATTTACACAGCAATACAGAGCCAGTAAAACACAGAAAAGCTTGACGGCAGACCCTCAAATGTTATTAACTGTCAGTATTGTCAGAAGCCCCAACTTCCTGCTCACAGCACGTTACCCACCCACAAATGTGTGTCCTGTGGCAGTGAAGCTCCCATGGAGAACTCCATCAGGTGTGGCTCCCACTGCATCTGCCTGGGCCTAATTTTTCAGTTGAGTTCTCTCTTTTACCACTCAAAAATTCCTCCTGAGATCTGTCTATCCAAAGGACTACAAATCAGTGCAAGGAATTACCACCAAATTTTCTTTTGCTTTTATTTACCTGAAAGAGTATCTACTGAGAGGTTTGAGAAATGTTTCCTCTCTCTCCTGGGAGAACCATTCATATTGTAGTATATTCTAGTCCCAATCAGCCCAGTAAACACTAGCATGTGAGATACCTGCTACCAGTGAAGTGACAGAGGGTATCCAGAGATTATCTACCTAAATAACTCAAAACAGCTCATTTAACAGTGGCCAGTAATTATGCGATCTTTGTTATAAGGCTACATCATCTTTTTGACATTGAGCTACATAGCTCCACAGACATCAGTTTTCAGAATGGAACTGTTCTCCTACCCTATAATGGGTACAGAATTGTTGTTGAAAGTCAGGAGCACAGTAAGGAATGGGAGGGAGGCCTAAAACTGGCATGGAGGCAAAAAGTCACTTTGGAAACCAGGGGAAACATTTTGCAGATGACTAGCTTTCCACACACACCTCCTTACCTTGTTGATGTTTACAAGCAGCACAATGCTGCCTTCTCCAGGTTGAAGCTTCACACTGAATGTTTGTTGTGTTTGTAATTTGGGAATGTTCACAGTCACAAGACCTGCAACTGGCTTGGAGCTGGCTACATCAAAAATAGAGTCGATTTCAAGACACCACTGTTGAGCACTCTTTACTAAGTGAAGGGGGAGAAAAAACGGAAATTTAAGAATTCTGTTTATATACCTATTAGTTAACATAATCTCTCATTAAAGAAAAAATTTGAACACCTAAGATTAAATTTAACAATTTTCAGGCTGTGTTTGAACCAGACCTACATGGTTAATCTGCTTATTTAGTGCATTTAACATCTGTGTCAAATGGAAGAGAACAATGCAATATGATTTATGTTGCTTAACTCCCTTTTTTTTCATTTGAAAGCCATCTAGGCTTTTTTTTCAGAGTTCTGTACAAAAGTCAAAGACCTTGACACCAGCCACTCACTTCATTAGGAAGGAATTTTTTCCCACCAACTCCCATAGACATTGTGTTTGCTTTTAGTCAGCACTCGTATGAACATGGTACTCTTTGGGAAAGATTGTAATCTCAAGCCAGTACAATCACTTTTGTCAATGAAACAAAAACAGTATTACCAGAAAACGAGCTGAATTCATCCCAGAGTCACTGGACAAAATGAATGGAGCTATGCTGGGGATGAATTGGGCCCACTGTGTCTAGACTTGATGGGCTCTCTTTATGTCCCTTCTCCCACCAATGTGTGGTGGAGGAAACAAGTTAATGACTTTCCTGAGATCTCTGCTAATGACTTTCCTGAGATCTCTCTGAAGTTACCTCAGAGGGTCCTCTCTTTTACAGAACTTACTGAATAAGGCAAGCCAGGGTCAAGAGTACTCAAGATCTCTGTGTAAATTTCCCATTAGCTTCAGCAATTGAATTGCCTAGCTACTAACACAGCCTGGCCAATCCTATACCTCAAATATTACAGATTAACACATAAACAAAAGCAAATAAAACAGAAAACAAGGAAAACTAGAACTAAGACACATTTTGTATATCCAAACTACTAATAACTTACTTTCTCTTTTCATTTATATACTCTAGCTCTCCTTCCTCAATGAGAGAGAGAGCACTCACTCCAAAAAACAAAGAATTACGTTCAGCCCTGGTGTGATTTTTCACTGTCTTTTGTAGAATGAAGAGCAATCATTGAGTTCCCAAGTTTATATTACACTCAGCATTACCCAGTGAAGACCAATTTTCTGAAACGTTGAAAGGGTTAAAAAAATAGCCACCCTGCAAGGCTCAGACATTATAGTACATTTTCTGTCCCCTCCAAAGCCATACAGAAACTCCAGCCCATTCTTAACTGCATGAACTGTGGGGTCTAGGCACAGAAACCAAGAACAATGAATCTTTTACAGACTCGGTGGTCAAAAGTCTATGACACTAAATCTGATGAACAATAAAAATACATATGCAGCTTAAATTCAGGTTGTTCATTTACTCTTTCTTTTTCAAATGTTATTATGTTTGAATACTAATAAGCTCTCGCTCTGGTTCCAAATCACTCTCTGCTGAATGACAGAGGTTTGCTCCCTTCACTTATCCAGAGAGCAAGACTTTACCTACCAGAAGGTGGAGTTGTGGGAATGTGGGAGGGACCAGAAAAGGTTTTTACTGTAACTAAATTTTAGAAAGCACACAGTCTGTGCTTTCCATGGAAATTCCAGTCACGTTAATTCTAGCTAAGACCTGCAGCTATTTCAGGACGCTTTAAAAGCAGCCATGGAGTGATGTCTTCTTCTTTTATTCATACACAACAAATCTATTCCCAAGGGCTGAAATTCAYGCCAGTGCAGAGGACCCACGGGCTAGCCTTTACTCCACTGAAGACAGGTCTCAACACACAGTGAAAAAAAGCATGTGGGTGGTCTACAATAGGGACTATCGTTTGCAGAAAGTTTCAAGGGAAAATTAACTACTTTCTCTCAGCTGCAATGATCTTCAGGACAAAGGAGAGGAAAATCAGAGACTACAGCAGGAGAGGAAACCAGTGTGGTAAGTTAGGTAGCAGGAATGCAGGAGGCTATCCTCTCCAACTGCAGTTTTAACAATTATCATTGCATAGCACGACTGCTTTTCTCTCTCAGACTTCGTATTGTGTCCTGAAAACTCAGCACTCTTCAAACTCTGCTCACTGTGCATTTGTCTTTCCAACACAAAACTAAATTCCCATAGCAGCTTTGCCTTTTTTTTAAATGAAAGTGAGACAAAAGTGAGACTTATTTACGGGGAGTTTTGGTGAAAATACATGCCAACATAAAAGAAATTGTTCAAAACACGAGAACAGGTGCTAACCTCAACCACACTACATTTATTTCTGCAATTACTCAGGGATCTTCAAGCAAAAAAAAGATTCTGAAGTCTAACATTTTTAATCCCTATTGTTTGTACTGAAGTACTGCTTCAGGACCTGAAAAAGGTGGCTATGGTAAAAACTACACACAAAGTCACAAAAAACCCTTAGAACATTTCCTAAAATGACAGTTAATTGTCAGTTGTTAAGCCACTGTTAAAATGGTTTGTATTCCAAAGGTGAAACAACAATAAAGAAACAAAGAAACTTACTAAAGAAAGGCGTTAAAGAAAAGTAAATCAGGTGATAATGGTTATAGGCCTCAATCCTAACATCCTTCCAGATTCCTTGAGTGGGAAAAGAAGGGCCCCAGTCCCAACTAAATGAACACTGCTCCTGGAAAACAGAATGATTATGTTACAATTGCCTATTTTACACAGACATTGATGCCGTGCCAGAAACAAAAGACATTTGCTATCTAGGAATAAAATATTGTCGTGTACTGAAAGAATTTTTCCCTTTTCCATAATCCAGACGAGCCTACAGTATTTTTTTCTTATTTCTTGACCAGAACTCTGCTGCTACTACCTGTATTATATAAAAACTTAAATTCTGTATTAAAACTCCATATACAGAGAAACTTGGTATTACTGAAAGAGCAAAATAACGCTTAGCATACCACTTAAAAAAACCCAAGAAACCCCCAAACAGTAAAGATCAAAAAAAAGCAATCCAGGAGATTACTCTCAACTCAGCTATGAATTATCTTAGTTTATAATGTCAGTATTTAATTGTATACCTAAAAGACAAACTAAGCAGAAAACTGATGGTTAGAAATGTTTCAATATTCTAGAAGAATAGTATCAAGTAAAAATCATATATTAAATACTTTATCTCCTATTTTTAGTTGTAACACCACAGATTAATTCAAGGAAAGAAATGGATTTGTCTGGTGTATTTGTGTAGTTCGGTCATGCTCACTGTTTCTCCCCTTTTTATGGTTCTCTTATATAAAAACAAAGGGAACAAAAACACGGTTGAGAAGTAGCTTAGTTCTGGTTCTAACATCAGAATAACTGTCAGAATTATAAAATGCTGGTCAGGCAGAGAAGTACGTACACTAATTTCCATTTAGCTGTTTTCAAACCTGGTCAGACCTCTACTTAACAAATCCCTTGACAACATCTATTCAGCTGCCCTCCAAGTTTCACACAGCCCCAGCCCCCAAAGCAAATACAACAGATCTCCTAAAGTTTTGTACAGTGACACACAGTTCTAAGTTTAGAGACTAATAACTAACTTACAGCCGAGGCATACTAATTTGGGCAAACCACATTGCCCAAGTCTGGCCTATCCCTTGCCTCGCCAGTCAGCCTCTGCCTGTCTAGCAAATAGCAAAAGAGCCTTCCAGGAAGCAAACACTGCACCTATTTCAAACAGAAAACCAGGGATAACGTATTCTTAGAAAACATTTCCAATTGAAAGTAATTTTCCCTTTATAAAAAATTAACAAATGAATCATGGATTGTCAGGTTTCACTAAAGATACTGCAGACACTGCTATCAGAAACACTATGTCATAAGAATACACTGGTATCACTGAAGTACATTAGCAGTGACACGTTTGTGTTCTGCCACGAACTCCTACTCAGATTTAGATTAAGTTTACTGCCTTAGTACTGCACCTGAAATGTGTAAACAGCTCTCCACTACTTTCAAGTGGGAAGCAGCCAGCTTACTTTAGCAATGTCCTAGTGACTTTGTTTACTTCTAAATGTGACATAGCTGCTGTTGTTGCCATATACTTGGAACTCAAAATGTTTCTGGAAATTTCCGAAGTAGCTTCCCAGTACAGTCAAACAACTCATTTGAGGAAAAAGCACTAGAGTATTTTCTTACAAAATCAAAGGTATAGTTCAGTGAAGCATAAAATCATTCCAGGCCACTTTTGCTCTATAAATAAGACTAGAGCTGTTTAAGTGCTTTATTCCTTCCAAGCTTCTCCTTGCAGTGATTTCTAAGAAACAAAGTGGACTCAGAAGAATTAATAAACTTTCTAAAATACAGAGAAAATAAAACTAGCAACAAGTAGAAATAAAGACAGCATCTTAATGCTAAAGTATCTTTCCAGGACAACATGGAGTCCATGCTTACATTAAAAAATTTTAAAGGAAATTACATCCAGGTTTAAATTAGCAGTATCCTAGTCATTTTTTGAGGAGACTCTAAAAATACTTCATTAAAAAAGATTGAAAATAATTAACAAGAAAGGCATTTAAGTGGAGACAAATGTGCTAAAACACCCAAAAGGAGAAATTCAAAAATAAGATTATCTAGACATTGCCTCTATCTGCTGCAAAGCTATCAGAAATACATGAGATGCTACTCAAATGATAGTTTGCCTTAAGTTTTAACAGCAATGAAGCCATATACTAAATCAAAGTTTCTGAGCTTTATTCATTTATATTACATTGTTGTTTTCACTGAATATGTACTTATAAGTCACACTTCACAACACTAATAAGATGAGAACAGGTCCCCTGTTAGATAACACTTCCTGGGACATGCCAGAGCTGCCCAGTACAAATAGCACAGCACATGAGCAACAGCAAACGCTCACAAAGCTGCCGGGATGAGATTTTTACAGCCTTGGCAATACACACTGGTATTTGCAACAGTGAACTTTATTGTCAGCATACACTGCTAAACCCACCCAGTGGATCAAAATGTAATGATTACACATTTCCCAATGCTATCCTGCTCTCTGAGCAGCAAGTCTCCTTGCTGACTCTTTGATGAAAATAGCCCTTTTAACATTCTTATGACTTAGATATGAAGTCTGGCCTTCTTATGCCTCTCATATTGTCAATATGCAAGATTACAGGTTTCTAGGGGGGACGGGAGAAGGAAGCTGTAATGAAATATATGTCCTACTTATAAAACGACATTGCAGGTTTCGGAATACAACTGTAAGGACAGCTCGTGGTGCATTCCTCTTTCCCAGCCTGAAGCCAGAGACAGACGATTCTGCCCCTACCTTTCTGATGAAATTAACGTGGCACTCTCCTTTCTGCACAGGTGGAGGGCACGCTGGGGGGATGCTGTGTGCTTTGTGACATCTGCTCTGCTCTGCCGCATATGAAATGGCTGACAAGAAATGGACTTCAACAAAATTGACCTCCCGGATCACGCTGGTAATATCAAAGCTCTAGGACAAAACATAGAACAAAATCATTACAGTGTTGACATTTATATATGAGATTTATAACCTCTCTTACATTGGGACTTTAACATCATACATATATTATTCAAAGGCTTTTGAAATACAGGCTCAACATGTTCTGGTTTTGAAGGAAAAGAAAAACTACTTCTTAAGCTGAGAAAAAGAAAATACACGGGAATGTTCTAGATACAAAGAGATGTTTCTGGGCAAACCACTTTTCTCACACCGAGCCCTCACTGCAGGCTGCAGCACGCTGCTTGCACACAGGACACCCTGCTTGCTTGAAGGACAAGGACAGCAAGAGAATCTTTACCCTCCTTCCTCATTGAGAACTCATCTGCATCTTCAGAAAGACACCTTATTCCAACTCAGAAAGCTGGTCCATACAGGAGTGCTTCCAGCTCATACTGTGGCTGCCAGCTCATCTACCACAAGGCGCTGAACTGCCTTGTCCACGAATGCTGCAAAGCTGTATTTCATGCCACCTGCACATCCTCAAAATCTACGGACACACATTCTATGCCAGCACCAAAAGAGGCACTTGGGGACTTCCTCACTGGGTCACAAAATCCCCTTCAGTGTGGCTGCATAAAAGGAGAAATGTTCCATTTCAGAATTATCCTGTGGTATCAAGACAATATGGTTCCAGTGGCTAATACCTGTTTATTCTCCAGAGTGTTCATTTGTGAAAAGCCAAATCTTGGCAATTTTTTCTAATTTGAGAGCAGCCCAGCTAGCATCACTTAAGTCTGTACCACAGGGCAGAAAATCATAAAGCGAATAGCATCCCCCCYAAACAGAACCTTCAGAGAGCCCTTCCTGCTGACATCAATGCCACATGGAACAGGTGAACAAAGCAGAAGTCTGGGTCACAGTAACCCCGGACTCAATTTAATGCAGCACACTCTGGTTTTACAGTGAAGGCTATTGCACAAACTGTTACAAACTGATACAAAATGAAGTTGCAGAAATATGGACAAAATAATACCACTTCCTAACTTTACAGAGCCTGCTACTGACAAACTTCTAGATACTGTCCAAATAGTAAACAATTACAATTTCATAAAATTCATGAAGTTTCTTATTTCACTGATGATAAAACTAAGTCAAATAGAAACTAAGTAGTCTGTCCAAGGTCACACAGACCCAGGTGGCAGAATGTAGCTCTTATGTCTCAGTCCAGTGCCTCTGCAATAAAACCTGCCTGAATGGTAAATGCTGAGATATGGAGACACCAGATTTCATTTGTAATTTAGTTATTCCACTACCACTCTTCCTTTAACTCTTCGTTTTCTGATTCTTTTAAGAGAAAAGCAAGGATTGCTCCCTATGTTAATACCAGAATAATTTTTAATTTAAAGCTATAAAATTAGTTTGAACGTTTTTGCCACTTTCAAGATCACTCCATAATTAATACTCTCATGCTGACATAGGCTAAGCTCAAAAATGCAAGGCAATGTTATCAAAAGTGCAATATCAAAAATAAACCACCCTGTTTAAAAAACAAAAGCATGGAAACACTTATGAAAGCTTTACAACGTGCATTTTCATTGTAGTATTCACATGTAAACCATTCTAATACCAGTCAGTAAGCAGATTTACAGCTAATAAAACAGATTTAAGCTTACGTTTTCTTGGAGCTGGGACAGATCCCAAGAAGCAAGACATTATGAGCTGAATTGATCCTCTTGCATTGGTCCTCTCATTTAGGACAAGGCACATTCACCTCTAGATATGACCCTGTTGCTAGTAAAAAAGGAAGTACACTTCTCTTTCTAACATTTATCTGATGACACATGCAACAAAGGTCAACACTTTCTGCATCCAAGCAGCTACTTTTATGGGTACTTGAATGCACTGAAAGCACTCAGAACAAAAGAGCTTTGAAGAAAAAACAGAAGAACCTTCAGAAATAAACACATAACTTACATATCTGTTGAACATGTTGTCTGTTCTCCCGAGAGTGACATTGTTGAGCAGGATCTGTGCTACTGTATCTACTCCTTCAAAAACCAAATTCACTTTCTGCCACTTTCTACAGAGGAAAACATACGTGTGAAGAACTGTCAGCATACCTAGAGTTAACAACACACAGTTGTTAACAGACAACTTAAAAATGTATATCACCACTGTACCAGCAGTTGCCTCAGCTACCTCCAAAACCACGCGACTCAGTGTGGCTACATTTATCTCGAAATAGTCAAATTAAGATGACAGCTAAAGTAGCTCAAGTCAGCATGTTCAAGAACACAGCACGTTCACATACCCACCAGATACTAGATGGGATAGCTTCCAGTTAGCCTAAGTATTATGTTTTCTCAGTTGACAATTCACGTCATTTTTAACAATCAATTTAAAAAAAGGAAAAAGCAACAATTTAAGTGTTCTGTAGCAACAGCTTTGCAGCTGCACATTATTGCATAATTTGTCAGATACAAAAGTATTAAACAGATTTTGAGCTTGGATTAACTCGCAATTCTGCATGAAAGATGGCACAGAACTATTTTACACATATTTTTACTGCATACCTGATGTCAAAAGGAGTTGTGAATGTCCTGCTGTAAGTCCAGTTGTCTAGTGAGATCCATCTGTACATCACATCATTAAATCTATAGTATGGATCCTAGTAACAGACCGACAAAAAGAAAATTACAAGACTTACTTAGTAATAGTGTTACTACATGAAAAGCATCATAATATCCATTAGATGAACACTTCTTATTTCACTCAGTCTGCAAACGTAAAATCCACCTTAGTTAGTCCTGATATTCCTTTTCACCTTTGAAATATTATGTGAAAGCAAAGCTTTAGTAATATTTGACTTTATTTATATAGGTCAAAACCCTGTTTGCCATAATCACTCAAACTAGAGGTAGCAGGATTTGTTTTTATAGAAGAACTTACCAGTTTGGAAATTAACCAATAAATCAAGAGGGCTTGTGACTTAACGAGATAAAGAGAAACATGATCGCCACTATAATTATGGAGAAAGTAAGACTAACAGGATTTAAGACACAAAGAAACAGTATTTTAGGCCTCTAGGGACAGTAGTGAACAAATCCCTAGTTTAAAGTAACTGCAAATACTCCAGCTGTTTCTTGTCAACCAGTCTTGCCGTGGTAAGGATAAATGAAATTGTTTTATGTGGAGGAACAGAGAAACAGAAGGAGAAGAAACACGATTTTGGTTTTGGTATAAAACTAAATTACTACTTTTGAGAATAGTAGTGCATTTACACCGAATGTGCCCATTTCCCTTTCATCACACTACCTAGGAAGAAAAAAAAACACAGTTGGTCTAAACTACATCCTCCACCTTTCTGGCTTCGTGCTGTATTTATTACCTTATGGTGGGTCGTAATGTCCCTCACCCAGGTTAAAGGACCCGACAACCTTCACACAAAGGCAGCAGAAAGGCACAGTGTCACATGCCATGTCAGAGTGCAGAAAGAAACAATGTCACACCCCATGTCAGAGTGCAGGTATCCCAGTCCGTGACTGACAGCCCCGTTGAACCCGCTGCAGCAGCTGCACGACTGAGCTGCTTCCCCGAAACAAAGCCCAATCTCTTCTGGGCTGCACGACTCAAACCCGGCTGAGAGAGGGGGCAGCTGCATTAAGGTTTGCTTTGATAGGAGCGTTCTACAGTAACAACACACTTAACTACCCGCCCTGAATATCCAAATTCACACGGAAGAAAATCTACCCAGCTTTTTTTTTCTTTCCCCTACTTGCTGAAGCTTAATTTTTCTCCCCATGACAGCAGTCAGTACAGACAGTAATGACATTTTGGTTTTGAAATCTTCTGAAAAAAATTGTCTCAAACCTCATATTTGTTTTACAACTAACACGGTCAGGCTCCATAACATAAGCATAAACCTATTTACATAGCAGAGCAAAATCATAACATCTAAGTGCCTCTCCTCAGCAGCACAGTCCCTTCTGGAGTCCTACAGCAATACAAACAATTCCTCGGGCCCATTCATAGGGAAAGGTGTCACCTTGCYTCTACACGCTATGCTCTATCAAATATCTTACTACCAGGAAAGAGTCAAAAAGGAAAAGTCATCTCAGTAAAACTGTGACTTCTGTAATAATACAGTGTATGCTCTAAAAGTTAAGTCATCCTGAGCTTACCAGAACAATTACTGAATTTTAAGATACTCATACCACTACTTTTATACGCAAAATGCTTTGGGGTATGTATCTCAGACTTCTGTCAAGATGCAAAATTTAAGGCTAAGAAATGCATATTAAAATGCAGAATTTAGGCTCATAAAAGAAACTCCACTGAGATCACTGCACTGAGATAATGAAACGTTGAATGTCAGAGACCATGAAAACCCACAATATGTACTTAAGAATGCACATTTTTAACAACGGTCTTGCTTTAACATTTATACGTTAAACATATGAACACTCATACATATACCATCTTATATGTATTTACATACATATACATACTTAACATTACATAGTATTGTATTTCAGGTTATGCTTTCAAAAATATGCATGTTAAATTTCAATCATTGCCACTTTTATGTGTGAAATACTTAACAAAAGGCGTGAGATGCAATTTGTAAATTCACAATCAACAGCAGACTATAAAGACATTTGGTTAATGGTCATAAAGTCGACATCAGTGCCTTGGCAAAGATGCACAAAAGAAACCTGTACCATTTCTCCCACGAAAGCACGGATACCGAGATATTAATGAATAAAGTCCCGAATTCTGGAAAACACAAAACTGGTTGTCTAGCAGCAGAAATGTGGGAATATTTTATCAGAGGCAGAAACCATAGCCAAATGGGCTCTTACAGGAGTTTACAGAGTGGCTTGTTTAAAACTCAGAACTTACTGAAGATCCCTCTTCCTAAAGAAGCTTTCTTCTTCAAACTTGAAGAAATGCATTGACTGCTAAAATAAGTGTCACAGAAGGTGCTAATTAGCCGTTTTGACTCACAGGCATCCACCCTTTTAGACGGAAAGCTCACACCTTTATGTAAAACTTAACATTTTACCGGTATCATTACTACACAACCAGTTAAACAGCTTATATATCACACAGAAAAGCTGCTAAACGCTAATAACTGGCCAGTCATTTTAACCATGACAAATGCTGATTGTTGTAAAATGAGTCGTGGCAATGTTCAAGCAATGCTTTTAAGGCAATTCTCAAGATTAACAAGAAACGCATGACCACAACAAAGTCCTCTAAGAAAGCAGAATTACTTCTCCAAAACACTTGTGAAATTATTGACTTTTTCATTATTAAATACAACTGTTCTGAGTGCTGGAACAGGCACCCATATTAAGTCAAATTGTTTGGATTTTTCTGAAACAGAATTTCATTTCATGTTAAATCAGTTCACATCAAAATTAAAGGTTTAGTTCAGAAAATTGGATGTAAAAAAAGACAAAATTAAAACACTTAAAGGCACCGGCAGAAATTTAAAGATGGTAGGAAATAGGCTGCACATCTATTAAATATACTTCACATTCAATAGCTGAACAGCTCAATGTGTTCCTGGAAGCAATTCATAGAGGGGTGGAGTCAACTACAGCTATTTTTAGATCCCAGCAAACATAACAGCCTTGCATTTTCGTGCTCCCTGCAATTTGGGGAAAAAATCTGAAGTACTCAAGCTGCCTGCCTGCCTGCCTGTTTGTTCCCTGCTCCCAACTTCAACGCTGTAAGCAAGCCACAAATCACCTGCTAAGATGAGGTAAAAAGCCCTGCTACAGATCATCAAAAGGAAGCAATTTCCAGGTCGGATAACAGGACATCAGCAGGACTTCAAAAGCGCTGGCAGCACTACAATGAAGGCACTGCCAGCTCCTACATGGAAGCTTCTCCTTGCAATGATTTGAAGGGGATATTGAAAAGCTACAGTGATATAAGAGCTTCTCCTGTCAAGCAGGAAATGGATGAGACACGAACACATGAGAAGTGAGGCTCCAAGCCCAAGTGAGTGAGTCGTGCCAGGCATACCCCGGCCCAATGAAGGGGCCACCTCCAGGTCCCCACACTCCAAGAGTTCTGAGAAGCACGGCACAAATACCTGAAGGACTCCAGACAGAGTCAGCTGTATCCAGGTGGAAGATCTGCATGTAGCAAAATGAAATTTAGTAAAGAGAACAAAAACCAGATTCTTTTGCCTTACCCTGCTTTTGTTACGGTCTAATTTGAAGTCACCTTGCATGCTCTTCTCTCATAAATTACCTCTGCTGATATTTTATAATGTATATCATAAGAAAATACAGATGCTTAACAGATTACCAAAATAAAACTTGCAAGTGATGTTTCATGATTTACAGTTTAATGATTCTGCTGTTGCCAACTTCAGACTGGAAGCTAAATAGTTAATACACTTATCTATGCATTCCTTGATATCACAAGCCCTAGCAGTCAGGACATTTACAACAATTTTCAGCAAGCCCAGTTTCACATATTTTACAGCTTGAAGTCAAGCTGAACTAACAGTAGTGATGAATGGATTGTATTCTCAGAACATGAGTTTCGGAAGTTTATCCTAAAGTAACTAATTTTCAGTAGTTGCTCTCAGAAAGCAGTAAACTGARTGTCACCATCAATGTTTAAGACGTGTCACAGCTGAACACTAGGCCAAATACTATTAGAGAGTTAAGATGTTAACATCCAACTGCTTAATATTACCTGAATACTCTAATGTATTTAACAGACCACTATAACTCTTACTTATTTTAACATCACAAGCCTTTAAAAGAAAAACTTAAGTGCCACTTAATATTTATGCTTAATATTCACGCTAAGTTTCTAACAAAGGCTTTTGAATGTTTCCACATAGGTTCTCACAGTTCAGCAGAGCACCTATATTTCAATGGAAAATAATACAATAATCAACGATTTCATCAAGGAATGCCATTTAACCTGAAGAAAACCATACGATACCCAATGAAATTATTACCTGGCTTGCTCCAAAGAATCTAAGTCATGATGAAGTGTCAGAAAATACACAACAGCATGTTTTATACAAATGTGGAACAAGCTACAAAAAACCACATTACTTTCCAGAAATGCAGAACTATCAGTTGAGATACATACACATCTGTCTGTTCTAATAAATTTTAATATCCAAGTATGACCAAGCCCACTGTTATCTTCTCTGTCAAGTGCATGCCCTTGTCTAACGGGCCGGAAAACACAGTGTTACCCAGCCCCTGTATTGATGCCTTATCCGGGACTACCTAAAAAGAGAGGCTTGACAAAATTAAAAGAGTAAAAAGCGGTTATATTTATTTGAAGGCCTTCAGGTGCATCCAGGGCAGTCAGAGCTCACTCAAGGGGCTTATATTCTAAGACGGACCCCCTAAGATGAACTCCCCAAGAAGGATGACCAGTCACGTGTTCTTCATACTTTTACAAGTTTGGTCCATTTGCATATTGGGGTTAGTTCTTCCAATTACAGCGTCAGGTAATGAAGTAATTCACCCCAAGTGTTGTTTAACATTTCCTGGGGCCTTAGGCAGTAAGGTATCCTTGAGTTTTCAGGCCTGGAGAGAAGCTGTTTTGTCTGAAAGCAGTAGCTAACACTCTATATGGACTTTAGAGTTATATACTAAAGAATTGCAGGGTTACAAATATATGAAAAATATAAAAGCTAAAATCCTAAGGCATCAGCATCACAGCTGCAGACCTTTCATAATCGTTCTATACAAATCAAAGTGACAACTAATAAGACAAAACAGCCTTATGTATGAATGCAAATGGCTGGCAGACGAGAAAATCCAGCTATAATAGCCATATTCATCAGAACTGAAAATTTACAGGAGTCACCTGCCAGCAAGAAATGGCATCTTGCAGAACGTGGACATTACATGGTAGAGGATGACTATTTCTAGGACTCAGATTTAATATGCAAATTACCTATGGATACATATTGGTTACCAGAACAGTGCCTGGAAGAAAATACTACACTAACAGTGGTCAAAACAAAAATCTCAAGAAAAAATGGTTTCAGCAAATCTTTTTCCAGAGCTGTAGGGTTAGCAATAGATTCACTGCAAGTTTGTAACATGTCTGCCTCCAAAACCAAGCTTTGCACTAACTTTATTCAAGTGACTATTACCCTTCTTTATGTGCATTCCTCATGTTTTTTTAATTTTACATGTAAATAGTAGTAAGGGCTACGTTGTCTTAATGAAATGCTATTAAAACAATCAAGCCAAACAAATACTCTGATGCAATCTCCTGCTCCTAGAGCTTTTATCATAGTTAATCCAGCACCCGAAATACGTTGGTTGAACATGAAAGAAAGTAATACTTTGGTAGGAAATTCAAAAGTATCTTCCCCAAGAGCATTTTTTGAGACACATGCACTTGGTGCATTCAGAAAAATGTGTTCCTCCAATGTATATTTTATGAGCCAGAGTAAAGATAACTCTACAACAAATGCTAAGAGGATCCAGAGGGATGAGTAATGAACCCTCAGCGTGAGAGATGTTTTTCAATTCAAGAGTATGGCCTGGACAGCAGATTAAAGTAAGGCTACAGACATGCAATCAGCTAGAGCATCCCTGTGCAAAAACAGTTTGTGTGTCGACCTAAATTTCAAATGAACCACAGTGATAAATAAATCGCTTGCAGCCTACTCATGCAATCTAAGCCACATTCAGGAGGCTTAGTATCCAGCAGCTTACCCCTGCTGCCCTCCTTCCCCTCATTTGTGAGATGCCCTCTAAGCTACATTGCTGGAGTAGGCCCTTCCAAATTTTGCTTTAAATTTCTGTTTTGGATGCTAACCCATTGAAAATCTCACAGATACAGAAGCAAAGTGCTATTTGCCAGTTGCAAATCACACAGAAAAACAGCACACAGATTTCACTAGGTTGCTGAACATATGGGTCCTGCTATCCAGAATGATTTTGTTCCCACTAGCCTTGTTCTCCTATTTCCTGGTACAGCTTTTCAGACTAATCTCCACTTTTGATTACTGGTCTAGTGACATCTTCTGTAAGATGAATAAAAAGCCTCCATTCCACAGCAAAGAGCAAAAGGAGCAAAAGAAAAAAATACTCAAGACCAAAACTTGTATTTAGGCATCTATAATAAAACTCCTAATTCTACACTTGACATAACACCAAAAAGGGCTGATTTCCAGAGAAGATGAACTCTGAAGAAACGGAGCAACCACTGATCTATGCCTCTACAGTTAAAGGCAGTCTGCATGCTTTTGTATAAATACAAATACAGGAATATGATTTTAGGCAGCTGCATTTGAAAACCTTCGCTCACATTCACTGAAGTGAAGAAACCTCAGGACAAACAGTTGAGCCTCCCTTTGCGGCACAAAGCTTCACACTGCAATAATGAATGATGGCACTGACTCCCTGCAAATAACCCAGGTTTGCTGCTTTGCAGAATGCTACAACTACAGTGGCAGGGATTGAGTACATTTAACACCATCTGTGATAGATTTCAAATCTGCTGAGGTTGCTTCTGTGTTTTGGTATTGTCTACATTCTATCTTTTAAACAAAAACGTGATTTTAAAACAATTTAGTTATC
This sequence comes from Amblyornis subalaris, assembly GCA_018881555.1. Classification (NCBI taxonomy): domain Eukaryota; kingdom Metazoa; phylum Chordata; class Aves; order Passeriformes; family Ptilonorhynchidae; genus Amblyornis; species Amblyornis subalaris. The sequence continues at coordinate 2,480,449 of JACAXG010000119.1, forward strand.
CTAGTGCAACATTTGTGTGAATGCTTCTTTCTGTAAACTGAGCTTCGGTAAACTGAGTAAGAATGGGTTTAAGCAGACCTTGAGTTGCCTGTACACACCCATATATAAACACAGGTTATCTCATTCTGAGCTTGGACCAGCTGGGTCCAGTCCAGAGGTCGAGCAACTACACGAGTGAACCATCTTGGCTAACTCAGTGCCTCGACAGAGCCTACTATCACCACCAACTTAGCAACAGCTTCCAGCACACAGCAGGTTCACATCCGGCCACACCAGCATATGTTCGGAGCAAGTTCTTACTTGTACACATGTTCTAAGTGACCACAACCAACCATCATCGATTTAATTAGCCAACCACTGCTGGCCAGCCGGCTGACTAAGCCCTCATGCCTCTGTGCAGGCTTGGGATTCTGCCCAGGCACACGAGAGCTCACCATCACAGCCTCATTTCCAAATACACTGATGTTTAACATGACTAAAATTACAAGTCAGCTTACAGCAATGCAGCTAAATTAGCAATCACATCTTCTCACTTCACAAGTGTACTTAGTGTGAGTAGTTAAATGTGAGTCTTTCCTTACGTCATTATCTCACGTGCCTGAGTCAGTGCATTGGTCAGTTTCTCCTGCACAATTATTCACACTTCTTACAGCAACATCTTCCAGCACGACCAAACATCCCAGATGTTCATTTACCCTTGTAAATATGCACTTTTGCATCAGAGAAACTGTCACAGTTCCCTTCACTTATCCTCCACATAAAGTCTACCTGCCCACTGCACATTTGAAAACTTTAGAAAAGCCCTTCTGAAACCTGAATTCTGTATGTCCAAGATGTCACATCACTTAGCACACAGATGTTGAAACAACAGATCATCATGGCTCTGCCTATCCCTTCTTAGCATATTTCCTTTTCCAATGTTGATGCTTTGTATTTGGCAATAACACACTTTGGAATCTATTATTAGTACTGGGATTCCCAACCTCTGCCAAAAAAGAATAATGCTAAAATTATCCTACTCTAAGGGGTGTCACCTTCTCCTTTCACCTCTCTAACTTTAGTCAGATCAGTATAATAAGCTGAAAGATAAAAATTAAGGAATAGAAAATACAAAATGCACACATCCATAATGTGTTTTTTAAATAATGCACAAGAACTGCACCATTGGGCCCACAATAAAGTGAGGGATAATATGATATACTCACCACATATGACAGTACTTCATGTTTTCCAGTACAGAACTGTATTTATCATTTTTATAGATGATTTTGTTAACTTCACTTTTTTATTTCTTTTCCTTGTTCCAGGTAAACATTTCCTTTTCCTCGCTGCCTTTTAAAAAGGCATCTTATTTCAATAATGACTCAGTTAGCACATTTTTTGTCATGTCTGAGTCACAAGCACCTTATCCTGGTATCAGGGTACTTTGCTACCAATCTGCAACTGCAGTTTTGATAATTCGTCCAAGAAARCGGTCGCTATGTTTACATAAATTTTTAGAAGTGAAAGAGACAAGTGTAGACAGAAGCAGAAAAGCTTCTTCAAAGTGTTAAGGCTGAAGCTAGTCTTTCAAAATTAAGTTTTGTTCCCGTGCTTCAGAATATACTTCCCTTAGGCAGTATAGGTGTATATAATCTCAAGTGTTCTGCTATGCCCTGCAAGTTTTAAAGGGGCTTTTTAATGGCCTGAAATCTCCAAAGTTCTTGCATCAACAAGACAAAACTTAGGAAGGTGGGTTTAGCTTTTCATTCTTTTGAGGTAATCCTGTAGGTAAGCACGACTTACACGCTGTGAGAATATTGCAGGTATCTGGTGATAGCACCTTGGCTCTTGCCAAAACTCACAAAACTTCCACTTGTATCCCAGGCTTCCATTTGTATGGCCGGCCCTATCTAGGGACTGAGGACACTGCAGCCACCGAACGAAGCCTGGCCGCTGCATCAGCGATGCCAACCAACCTTGCAGTGGCCGGGCGGCTCCCGGTACGGAACAGTGTTTTGTGGGGCTGAATTCTACCCTCCGAGGCGGGCTGCCCACGGCGGGCGGGGCTCCTCCTCGGCCCGGCTCTCGGAGTACCGTACCTGGATGAGGCCCCGGCGGAGCAGCGCGGTGTGAACGCAGCCCGGCACCTCCGCTCGGAGCGACACCGAGCCGTTCCCGCTGCGGAGCCGCCAGCTCCCCCGAAGGCTGTGCACCTCCGGGCCGCCCGCGGCCACCGCCAGCGGCCACAGTAGCATCGTCAGCAGCACCGCCGCGGGGCCCATGGCGACGGCCGCCGGGAAGGGCGAGCTGGGGCGGCGCTTCCAAGGAAGGGAGGGAGGGAGGAAGGAATGAAGAAAGGCCGGCGCTGCTGAGGGCGATCGAGCGCGGCTGCGCGGGGCCTGCGGGCTGGCGGGGGGCGGCTCTGCCCCGGCGCTGGCGGCCGAGCACGGCCCGGGGAAGTCCGGCGGCAACGGCCGCTCGCTCCGGCCCCGGCTGCTGCGGCGGCGGCTCACGGCACACAACCCTGCCCAAGCAAGTCACCAAAGGCGCGGGTTTGTTTTCTTTTTTCCTCCAAGAGGCACAGCGGAACATTGATAAGAGGAGCTGTAATGCGGTTACGGATCTCTCAGATGCAGCGAATGCACTTCGGAGCTGTAGCAAACGGCAGGGAGGTGGGAAGGCGTGAGGAAGACCTGTGTCAACGCCGCAACGGGTTCTCAGTATCGGCTCCCTCCAGTCATGAGACTTTTATACGGCCTCGGACTTCCACCTCCTTTTTTCCGTAAAATTATAGAGGCATGTAAAACCGTAACAAACGTCATAAACATCTCAAAGTACTCTGGTTTTCTCCTAAAGCAGGGCTGTGGATTTTGTTTATAAAAATTTAGTGTGTTCATCTGCAAAGGGACAGAAAGGTCAGCTCCAAAGAAAGAACCCAAAGTTTTCAAATCACACTATAGCTTTCCTGTGTGCCCTTCCTAGCTTAATCCTTGCATTCATAGCCGAAAAACCAGGAATTAAAGCAACAAGTTTTTAAATGGCTCCATGGAAGGCCTTAGCTACTCTCCAGGTGTAGCACTCACCCTACTTCATGCTCTGCCTAGCTCACCTCCACGAACTGGGAATGTTTCATACCAGACCCCCCCCAGCTGAAGCTGTGCAAGACAAGAACAGGGACAGCAGTTTTGGTTTAGCTTCTGGCTTTCACACTCCTCTTTCAGCATACTGTAAGAATCCACCCTAAATTTGTCTTTAAGGCAAATGACCATGACTGAACATGGTCAACATGCCTATATATTTTTGATACAAATCCTTTTGAGCCGACAAGCCTTTGTTTCAATGCAACATAAAAATGCCAGTCCTTCCGTTCACCTACCATATAAAGAAAAAGTACACAATCCAACCACAGGTCATTTTTTCACCTATGAGAGCACAAGAGGGGGTCCAGTTCTGAGAAATATTGGTTCAAAGAGAGACAGTAGCTGACCTTTTTTTGTCTTAAAACATTTCTGCTACCAGCTTCAAAAAGGGATAGCTGAGACCCATACTGTTTGGCAGCAGAAGGCCATGCAGAAACTTAGCTGTTAGAACAGTTACCAGGCGTGTATTTTTAAGACAGAGTAACCCAGAGTAGTTCAGTATATTGACTAACTGAAATGCTGATCCCATTTCAGTTCAGCTCCCAGCTGTCTTTTAGGGAGATTGGCAAAAAAGGCTATCATCCTAGACGGAGTTACCCCAATTGGCTTTGCATGCTGTAGAATTCAGTCAAAATTAGTATCTTGCCACCTTTAATAGAGCAGACTATAAAATGATTATACATTAATAGTAGAAAGCCTTGTTCTGTTTCTGTCCTCATCATTCAATGTTTTCAGGGAAATCAAACATTTCAGTGTTTTTTCCTTAAATTCATTGAGACAACACTAAAACCATTTCAACATTGTAGTGCTGCTTGAGAGATCTTATTTCTCAAGAAGCAGATTTACAGCTACCAAAGAACAACTGCAAGCTGGCTTCTTTTTTTTTAATAAATCTTTTTCAGCAAGTCATGTGATACCTTCCCAGTAAGAAGGAAACTGCATTTCAAGATGTTTACTGTACTTCCGTATTTTCTTTGCCTTTTATTCTTTCTGCTTAAGACTGACTGGAGTAACACACACCAAAAAAACCTCAGCCTAAAAACAATGCTGTAATTAAGTATTCTGAGAACATGCTGTTTCCTTGTTCAAGTCTTATAATTAAGTTAAATCATGTCTCATTTTCATGTCCCAGTTTTAGTGTTTGTTTTTTGTTTGTTTGAGGGTATTTTTAAACAAACGACATTTTTGCTGTTTCAAGATATGAGAATTTTAAAGGCTGTGGTTTAATCTTTTCAAATCTTAACACTCAAAGCAAGATCAACTGTGTGCTTTCTTTTACTGTGTACCATATTAACACTCTTTCTGAAATACCACAGATTTAGGAGGTTAGTACAATTCTTACTTTATGATACTGCAAACAGATATTTTTTATCAACTAAGATAGAAAGCTGAAGGCAAACCCATGCCTTTGGCTCTATTAGAATAAATTCAGAGTAGTTCCACTGAAGGTGCCCAAATTCTGCCATGTTAATCCAGAAATCCTTTGTTTCCAACTGCTATGCAATCTCTATTATCACAACAGGCTGCTGCTGCTTTCTCTTTGAAATTCATGTTCAATGAGTACATGCAAAGGTTTTAAACAAACAGGTTCTCACGCATTTGGGTGTAGTACTTCAAGATATTACTGCCCCCACCTGTCCACCCTGTACCATTCTTCTGCTGAAGGTAAACACCTCTGAAGCCAAACAGGTCTTGTGTACACACCAGTCCACATCAGGGCATACTCTCTCGTTTGGTAACCGTGTGCTGCTGTGGGTACCACGACCACAGACCATTTGTCAAAGATGCAAAGCAACTAAAGGATCATCTGCCTTGAGGAATTTTGTATAGATGCAGCAATATCAATGCAGACATGTTTGTTTGGCTGTAAATACCTTCAGGCAGCACAGCATATCCATATGAAAGCCCCACAGCTCCTCAATATAACACCTGACCTCTGTTTCCTGTCTGCAAAACAGAACCACTATGGTTTCTCTCTGGGCTGGAGTAAAGACAATACAATGCAGGGAACTTTCCAGCTATGGAGTTGTAAGGGACATTATTCTGTACTTGAACTCTATCCAAAAGGGTGTTAAAAATAAAATGAGGAAATAAATTAAGATTGCTTTTAGATGAGGATACTATTCATATAACACTAGAAGAGAATGTTGTACTAGGTTATCATGAGCAAAATACAAAGAGACAATCTAAGTGGTGGACCTAAAGTTTCTTTCTTTATTAGGGCAAAGTCTGTAGCCATTGCAAGGGGATTACCTTAGCAAACAAAATTACTCAACACTAGCAATCACAAGTAATTAAAAATAAGTATGTAGAAGGGAAGCTACTGTTCCAGGCAAATGCTGCCCTGGAAAGGAAAAGCAAAAAATACGTAATAATAATTTTAAAATTGCATAAGAAGTAAGACAGGTGATACTTTGAGTATAACATTCAACTTCATCAGGTATGCTCAGGCAAAAGCCTGTATTTGTATCTCTACGTAACATGTTGCTTTGAGATGACCTTAAACCAAAGGATTTAGGTTTCAGGTCACCACCTTCCATAGCACAGACACAAAAAAGCCTAAGGATCTTTAAAGCCAGCATGGCCAGATTTCTAAAGTCAGGTTATTTAGAAGGTGGAATTCCCACAGCTTTTATTCTCTTCATTTTATAAATTATTTTGACATAATCCTAATGTGTCTATAAAATTATGTAACTCTGATCACTGCCCATTACCCTTTGTTTCATAAGCAGCCAAGTCAGCATCTTATATGGTGCTGTCCAAGCTCCCCATCAACTCTCATTAAAACTTATTTAAAACATATTGATTCTCTGGCACTTACCAGAAATAAGTAGTACATATGGGGACATTATGAAACAGCTTGCTTAGCCTTAGAGCTCTAAAACTAGACCATCATCTGTGACCACAATACAATTTACGACTCGTGCCTAAAATGAAATCCCTCAAAATGTGGGTATTGCAAGTTTCTCCCATGATGGAGGTTTGAGAGGCTTCACTGAGCTCGTGTGCTCAGCACTTCACCAACTGATACTAGGACATACCAGATAGATCACTCTAAATATGAAGCATACATCCAGCCTACTGTTCTAATGAATGTTTTCTGTGCAGGTGAGTATTAAGAGAATGTCAACAAAGGTTTGTAGCTGATAAACTGGATGAGTAAATGTAAATGGATTTGGAGTTGCTGAAACAGCTGGAAGCTGAATTTCTTTTTCTAACGCAAGTGACTCCAGACAAACCACTGGGACAGGTGTGAACTTCTGTTTCTCACACCTTCAGTGTGGGTAATGGAGCTCGCTCCAGCACTAGGACAAACTCTGTCCATTCATTTCTGCCAAAGTGACTCCAATGCAAGCAACCAGGGAATATTCAAAATAAATTTTACTGAAAATTGGGGGTACTCAAAAGACACCTTTTTTTTCCTCTTGAAAGATTAATGATTACTTCATCACCTTAAGAATTCTGGAAGGTCTTCTATCAATGAAGTCCTCACTGAATCAACTCAAACACCACTTAGGCAACAGCATAAACCAAGATCATGCCTACATATGAAAAAATATTCACTTGTCTGAATTATTTCAGTGCAAATGCTTTACATAACAGAGCTACATCCTCATGCAGTCCAGGATGCTACATTCCCTATCACTTGCTGCATTGGTACAAACGTCTCAGGAGTTAAGAGTTACAGAAATTGACTCATGCACACTCATGAAACAGGCATACTTTAATATGGGCTCTATTTTTTTTTTCCAAATTACTTCATACATAAACAGCACTAAAAATACTACTTTATACATACAACCATCTGTAAAAACAAGCATTATGTGCTTGATTCTCATGGCAACAAAAAGGAAAAGACTACCACAGTATACAACAAGAAAAAGTACTTGAAGGATCAGAGAATATCTCAAATTGGAAAGGATCTGCAAGGATCATCGAAAGTCCAACTCCCTGCTCCTTGCAGGACTAAATGAAAATAAACCATAGGACTAAGAGTAACATCCAGAACTGTTTGAACTGTCAGGCTTGGTGCTATGACCACTGCCCTGGGGAGCCTGTTCCGGTGACTGACCACCCTCTCAGTGAAGAGCCTTTTCCCAGAGTCCAACCCGAACTTCCCTGACACACCTTCATTCCACTTCCTTGTGTCCTCTCATGCTGTCTGACTATGGATTTCTTGTTTTGGTACTAGTAAAATTTTAATATTCTGATATTTACACTGGAAGAAGGGAAGGCAGGCAGTAGTTTTACAGCTAGAAACATAAAAGAGTCTTAGGGATTTGAAAAGAACCTTGCCTCTTCAGCTCAGTCCTGGTGGAAGAAGGCCCCAACCTCTTCAGGGAGTGGCCATGCTAAGATACTACTCACACACATTTTGTTTACAGCAAAACTCTCAGCCCAGTGGATCCAAAGAATCTGGTGCTCAAATTAGTGCCTACAGCTTTGATTGCTGCTAAAAGTGTCACTGTTCCATGGAAGAACTCTTTTTTTCTCACCACTATGACTATAGATAAGCACAAAGGCAATAGCAGCCTGGAGGAGAGGTTCTAAAAACCACAAGAGATCACTGCCTGGAATCCTCCAAGATTGTTTCAGCAAGAGCAAAGATCTCCAGCTAGTCTAAACTGGTATAGATCTAATGAAAGGACAAAATATATACTATAACTTCAATTAAGCCTTTGTATAAAATACTCAGCACACATTTTGGTATCTTTAGAACATTTCACAGAAGTGCCACAATGTTCTGAAGGTATTTAAAGTTTTAATTAGTGAGCTGAAGAGTGAACAGCTTTGGCACTTTTTACATACTAGCAAAATAAACAGCATTCACCAAACAATCATTTCCAAAGGTATGGCTCTCTGATAAAAGGGTTTCTTCATCATAGGAAGCTGTCATGACTCCAGAATGTTATTAAGCACTTAAAGGGTTCAAGATGTAAAAATCATCTCGAGTATTTATCTGTCAATAAAGCTTCTATTATGTCGATTCTGTCCGCATTTTTTGAATACAGTTTATCAACCATGGTCGTATTGACAAATACAGTTTTAAAGGCCTGGAACTATGCCCTGAGGAATTTTAATCACACCAAAAAGATACTTTAAAAAAATATTGTAGGCAATTCACTCTAGTGAAGTGCTTCAATAAGCCTAGCAAGTTGACAAGTAACAATTTTTCCACAATAATCAGTCTGGAGTCCTCCATAGCTGGTCAGAGAAATGAAGGTTTACTTGGAGGACAGAAGGGTACAACTAAGCTTCTTCTGCTACCTCCTGCCTTCACAGTTAGCAGTGGACAGCTTAACGCTGACATAAGAAAGCCACTGCACGACTAGAAAGAGTCGCTCATTGTTTAGTGAACATCATGGTTACTTGGAGGTTTCTCAAGACCTCTTCTGTTGTGTTCTCTCATTACCAAGGATGCTGATCCACTGTTTCTGCTTCCAGCTTCCCAGCAATGACCTATCATTTTGTAACCAGCAACTATGATTACTGCTACTTCCTCCTAGCAGAACTCTCCGAGAAGAGCTTATCAGTTTGCTGCAGCTGGCTCAGAAGGTACAGCTGGCTGCCCTCTCCTCTGTCCACACCCTAAATTATTCATGATGTATGTGTCAGCATATGCTTCATGGGAACTTCTCATTAAAAACTCACCGAGACTTACAACATTGAGCTTTCCCCCTTCACTCTTTGTCTCTGCTTATCTGCACTCTACATTCCTAATCCTAATACGTGACCTTTGTTTTACCTATACTCATGTAGCCTAAAAATTTAAGGAAGTTTCTTAACCCTTTCTTTTCAGTATTTTTACAAGCTCACCTCCCAATTAGAACTACTGCAGCAATTGCTAGAGTAAAAAGTTTTGCTACCCCTTCCCCTTTTCTTCATGCTTTGCACCTCAAGAGGCATTACTTGCCCTAGCAATTGTATAAAATACTGGCTCATAAATTGGAAGCACTCAAAGAGTCTCCAGGCACTGCCTAGCTAAGTTACAAGAAAGACATTCCCCATCAGATCAGGGAAGGCAGTAAAGATAAGCCCCATCTAGCAGGGAAAGTGCATGTGGCAAAAAGGAGTTCAGATCTCTAAACAGTGGAGACAAGCATTGCAGGGTGGCTGTGGGAAGGCAAACAAGGTTAGGAGGGCTGATTGGTCAACTACAACCTATTTCTGTATCTGGTCTCCTGCCCTGGGAACCAGAGATGTAGCTTCAGTTAAATAGCAAACAGCAACTTCTCTTTTCCTTTTTTTCTCCCCTCCCACCCCTCATAAAGCACAGTATAATGCATGTGTAGACAGTAAGATGCCACATCAGTCATGTTAAAAAAAAAAACCACAAACAAACAAAAAGAAAAAAGCTGTTTCAAGTCAAGTTTTACATTCAAAAGTTTCAAGGTGACTGCTCAATGTTTTTCCACAAACCTATCTTTTCATGTTTCCATTCTGAAAAGTTGGAATGTTCTTCTATATCAGTCTTCTCAGTATTGGAATGAATTCTACATGCAAAAATATGACTCAGAGTTACCTGCACTTTCTCAAAGCTTGATTTTTCTCGTATCATTTATGGTTAATCCAAACAGAATACTTTGTAACTTCTCAGTTTATAAATAAATAGTTAAGGCTATGAAAATTCACATCTCCTTTGCACCAAAACAGTAATTCTGAGTGTGAAGTGCAGCACATAGGAAGTAGGAGAGGAAAAAGAGAGCTAAATTAAGTAGGAGCCATCTACCTACCTCCTCTCTAATTCAATTGCTTGTGATTGTGTGCTGATACCTTGAAGTGCTGCTTTCAATGAATTTGGAATGGATTCTCAGGAAACAAAAATCATGATGTAAACAAGAATTTAAAAGATATCCTCATGAAGTACAAATCAAACTGTAAAACATTAAGAGCAGTTAGTACAGTCAGCCTATAGAACCAGGGGGTCACGATCCCTTTACACAAGAAAGTTCTACCTCTTATGCTGGTTAGACTCATCATCTGCACTTGTCCTCTGGCAGCTTGTTACTGAGCTTAGACCAGACAGATATGCTTAAGAGGTGAAGTACTTTTAGTGACTCTTCACAGAAACTGATCACCACCCAGTCCCAAATACTAAATTCAATTCTTCAGCTAGCACTAATCCATTCTACAAAAATCAGTGCCATGTTCCAGAAGTTGTATTGTTCTCCACAAGGTTTGTTACCTGAGAACTCTTACAATCACTAACAGTGATCCTCTCCTCAATGCTCTTCTGAGTAGACACAAAATCTAGTACCTTATGAAGAGATCTGGACCTCTTACTCCAACAAGAGCATTCCAAACCTTGCAATAGGAAAAAAAATAAAATAATGGTTACATTGAATATATCCTTCAATTACTGAGATATCTGTGAAATAATTTTCAGCATTCACTGTCAGAGCAATATTAATACTGTGGCACATGATCTGCAAACCTCATTTTAGTAAGAATATCCTTCCCCAAAGAATTAACAGCTTCACACTGAACAGCGATCTTTGCCAGAGCTATGACAGATCTTCACTATTTACGTTCACAAATTTGCCAGGAAGAAGGGATTATAGACTCAAATTAAGTTCTATATGCAAGATTCCAAACTGCAGTTCCTCCCTTAGATCTCAAGAGGATCAGAGTTGCACGTTCAGTAGAAAGTTGTGTTCCAGAACATTCCCTAAAACAACCCAACACCCCACAAAACCAAACCAAACCCAACCAAACAAAAAAACCCCAGGACTCATGACTGAAGAGTTTCTTTTTTGACTTGCATCAAAGACTGTAAGATAAGAACTGCGGAGACTTACCTGGCCAAAGGGGAAAAAAATCAAAACATACTTGATTTATAAACAAGCACAGGCTTCTGTTCTCCTCAGCACGGATGAAACTACCATACTGAGTGTCTACCAATGCTTTCCAAGACAAGAACCTCACCTGTTAGGCACCTCTTCAAAACATAGGAAACAGCTTAATTTTTGCATTCCCTCTGATGAAACGTGACATTGCATCCGAGACTAGACTTGAGTCAAAACTCCCATCCCAGAAAAAAGGCATTTCCAAATTCTGTTTCCACAACCCTCGTCTGCCAAAGCAGCTGGAGCAAAGCCAGCTGCCCAGATCTGCAGCTAGAGTTCCTCCCATGGGGTCAAAGTTGTATCACCATCTTCTTAGAAACTGATCATACTCTGCTAAGTCTGTGATGGGACCATGTACAGTTAATACAAAGATTAATGAAGTTTAGGCAAAAGCCAGAATTACCTAGATAAACAGCAGCCAATTAAAGAGAGGAGCCTACTTTCCCAGAGTACAGAAACAACCCCAGAAGATCAAAGATCAGTATTAAAAGCTGTTGAAAGCAACGTATCCTGATCAGCACTGTGTCTCCTGCGAAAGCTTTCTCCCACTACAAGCTAAAAACTTTCACTGTTTGAAGCAGATACCGAAGTCTCACCAATACTTCTAATACATAGGCAAAAAAAAACCCAAACAAAACAAAAGCTATTTTGGGCAAACAAGGATGTTTACCAGAGAAATTTTCAAGTATTACTTTACACACAGCTGTCCTATCAAATTCACTGTTTCACTTCTGGCACCTATCAGTGTAAAGATTATGCTTCTCACCTCTTCTAACCTACCGAAGCAGACAGCTGCTCTAGAAATACTAACAGCCCTTACTGCTGCTTACCTGGAAGCCACTGAACTCTTTCCCCCACGGCTGATTGACATTAAACACACCACTGCAGTACAAAAAAAGATGCTGACAACTTTGAACTATCCTGCAGAAAACTAAGCACTTGCTTCTAAATGCACTGGAGACAAAAGCTACTGCAAAATTTACTGATGCATTAACTAAGAATGCTAATTCAGTTTCTAAACCATCACTAACATCGATTTAGGAACTGTTCTACACACACCTGCAAGAGCTCATCTGTCTCCACACTGAACTGCTGTCAGGCTAAGATAGACGCTTAGAGTCACAATTTATCAGCTATCTTATTCCAGATTATTTTGAAACCAGTTGGTTTTACGCTAGACTGCGTAAAACAGAATTGACAGCAGCACATTTTCACAATAATACAGGTAGCTTATCTTTACCTTCCGCACCTTCCCTTTACATCATCCATTTCCCCAGTTTTGTTTCCTGCATTCCCATGCTTTCTCTGCATTGGTCCTGCACCATTGCCAATATATATGCCCTCAGCCTCATATGGAAAATATTTTAGCCATAATTCCATCTACCTTTTTAAATATGCAACAATTTCCTATCCTAATCTGAACCCAACAGTTCTTCAATTTATGCCTATTTTATATTTATATTGAAGTCACTGGGGTAAAATACCATCCATTCCATGAGACCAAGAACCAAAGACCATAAAGCAGATAAATCCAATGAGTAATTTGTTTTCAGATTTGAAGGAATTTGTATAGTCTGTGTTCTAGTCAAATAACCTTTATACCTTAAGATCCTTTATTGATCATGGATCATGTCATTCCATTTTTCTAGTGCTAATTTGTTTAACTAACAGAGGTGTTTGTCATAGCCTCACTTTCATGTGTAAAACTACAAACAAATCAGGGACAACTGATTTTAAATTTTTTTTGGACAGCTATAAACACAGCAAGAAATCTTCAACTGAATTCCAACTATGCTTTCAATTTTACTAGGGACATGCAGACTGAACATTTCTTCAGAATCACTAGCCACATCTGATGGACCCAAGGGATCTGCTTCAGATGACAATGCCTGTTAGAACACTATTTTTTATAGCAATGGAGGATTTGAAATGAAGTGGCTAAAAAGAAAAATTTAGGGGAGGCTGAAAAAAAAATACGATAGTTACATTTCTGGCTGTGAATGTTTAAATCCTTACACTATCTGCTAATTAATGCAAACTCCTTTTTGCATAAGCAACTATTCGATCTAACAGGACTGGTATTGTACGTCTGCACACCTACCTACTAACTTGTCTTTTAATCATTTGCCAGACTGTGGTTCCATGCCTCCAGAGCAACCAAAGCTTGCTGCTGTGGTCTGCTTAAAGCCAAAGTTTTCAGAAAAAGTTAGCATCTATAATCTTGACATAAAAGCTATGGCACAGTGCAACTGAGTAGAATGTTGTTACTCAGGCATGCGAAAATCTGTGTATACTCATTTTTCAACCAATACAGATGCTGTGTGCATCAGAAAACAGAAAAAAAAATCCCTAACCAACACTACAGACCAAGTTTTTCCTGCATCCCAAAGACTCTTTTTTGTGCTTAAAACCACTCAAGGTTTTTCAAGTGAAACTTGGAACAAGCTGACTACAATCATGTTGCTAAATTCAAACCCCAATTAAACACAGCAAGAAATCTTTAAAATATTGCAGGAAGAACACTCTTGTTTCTTTCCCTGTTATATGTCTGTTAAATGTAAGTGTCTTGGCTTGACACTTTGTTCTCTATACTCACTCTTAAATAAAAGCCCCTAAAACATAGATTTTGTTTAATCCAAGTCTTCTAGGATGGAGTTGACCCCTGTGTTCTGAAGCCATTATGGCATTTATCACGCTGAAATCAATCTTTTACCAGAGCAGGACAAGACAACACACTTTTCCAAAACCTTAATTTTTCACATGAAGTTCAAATTAAGTTTTCCACCCTCCCTATGTTCTGAAGTAACCAAAGATCCACTACGTAAGTTGCTAGACTACCTGTGGTTTTGGTAGGTACATTACTCACTGAGATCATCACTAATTAAGCTTTTTGTTTTGGTAAGTCTTCAAATTCTTCATCATCTCCGTATTAGCTCCTGTCTATCAGCTCCTTCCCTTGCTCCCCTGCCTGAACAGCAAGCCCTAAACATAATTTCTGCAGGAAGCCTGGATCAGACACTACTGAGTCTGCTTCAAGGACAAATCAACTGCCATCTCCCACTTCAGACCTTCCACATGCGTCTAGAACATCTACAATTCATCCTCATTCTTTCATCAAAATCTACTTTCTAATTACAAAAAGTTATTACAATGGGAACTTGACAGATGCAAGAAATAAACACGTAGTGGTCCAAACAAGACTTCAACTTTCCACATAGTTATTTTACTGTTTTCTTCTTCCCTGACCCTCCATCATCCACACCTCCTTGTGTTCTGTACCACCTGGTGCCTTACACCTCACAGAACACCCTTCTAGTTGATCATGTAAGTAATTTCAGTGGCTGTGAATCCCAGGACTAAGTAATAAGCATCAAATTAACACAATTACAAAAAAAATTGAGAGCAGCACATTTCATAAGCTTAAAAATATAAACTTTTACCTCAGCTGTAATGCTACTGGCAGTTGTACTCTAATTTTCCAGCAAAATGGTGTAAGCTGGTTAGCAAAGCAGAAATGCTACATGAACTGCAACTTCATTAATACATTTCAGAAGGTCATCACTGAGCCATGTACTGCTACAAAGACCCCAGGTTTCTAAATTTCAAGCCAACTAGACTTGAAAATTTCAAGTTTACTTTCATAGTTTAGAACCACAACAAATCATGTCCAAACTACATATTCAAATTTTTATAAAAATTAAGGTTTAACATTTATTTTACATCTAGCTTTCCACATCCATGTGGGGACAAGGAATCAGAATGTACATAACTATAAGCAGTGCAAAAGTGGTGCCAGTGAGAAGTCACAGATGCACAATAAAGTGATAATACAAGACTAGAGAAAATGAAGCTATGGATGTTAAGAATGGAGACCAAAAAGATTAAACAAGGAAAAATATGAAGGAAGAGGGGAGGAAAAGAGGAAAGTCGGATGTTTAATAATGCCCTTGTTGCTGCAAAGATAAACTAATGGCACAAGACAATGTTTCTTGTAGAACAAAAATCCAATAGCAATGAGTCTTTATTCACGTTTAGTCACCTGACATGAAGAAAGTGTCTGTTGCATTAAAATAGTCATCAATGTAAATGGCAGCATGGCTGAACAAGTCCTTTTCAATGGCAACGAACATCCCACATAGTAAAGTCACTTCAACACAGCCTCATGACAATTCCCACATCAAAACAGTACTTTATTTTATAATTTTTTTTGCCTCATCATTACTCCCACATTAAGATCTCTCAGTTGTCAAGTGCACAAGGTGAAGAAAAAGGTTCTCAGTCAGCAAACACAGGTGCCTCAGGAGGTATCTCCACAATGCACCCCTTCAGATCTGCTGGGTCCCAAGTCCATCCTTGAACGCTGGGCTCCCAGCAGCAAGTGCAGCCCCCTACTATGGCTACACGACTATGTTAGCTTATTAATTCTGCATCCACCAGGCCGAGCAATGTGCCAACCTGCAACAGACTGAGCATTAAAACTGAAAATGGCAGAAGAGTCACTCTATTGAACTTTACATCATTATTTGATGTTAAACAATGAGGCAAATGCCAACAGTATATACAAAAACCAGCTTTGCTTTTACAAAAGATTTTGTTTCCCATATTGATTAATCCAGGCAGCTAACTCATTGGTTTATGCRACTTTATTGAAGAAAATAAATCAATTACTAGTAGAGCTATTAGTTGATCACTCATCCATTGACAACTTGCATCATTTATTCAGTGCTATATTAAACAGTGTTTTGGAAGACAGATTAACTAATAGCTCCAAGCCTCCTAACAAAATTTAAATGAATTACAAAAATGTTCTTAAACCCTATTTTGGAATACAAGGGATGTTTGACTTCCAATTTCCATTCTCTGTAAAACAAGAACTGGTCATTCCTTTATTGACATGCATAAGATACATCACATTTTCTGTTCTGCTGATGCTATAGATTCAGTACCAATTCTCCAGACACATCAGTTATGAGCAAAAGTATATAATAAAACCTCAGTTCTCTAACACTGGAAGGTTTGGAACAAGATGGATGTTGCTACAGCAATGTTACTTCTTTGATGGGAGAAACTGAACATCCATCTCCCCTCCCCCCTTCAGGTGGTATCTTCAGTATCTGTTAGAGCAGTGAGGAATGTTTGTTTTTATCTCATAACCAAGCTAGAATGAAGACATTGGCCACATAATACACATGCTCCATTAAAAAAAACTCTGAATCTTGGGCAATTGTTCTTGTGTAACTACTTTACAGATTCTAAAAGCAGTTATTGTCCAAAGCTGGAAGAACTAAAGTCTTCTCAGATGAGCATGTGCATGAATGGAAGGAGGTAAACAAAAAAATAAAAAAGATGAGGTCTGATAGGGGAGCAGCCGGATAAGAAAATCAAAAAAGGAACAGTAATTTAAAGTTTATTCCAGCTATAATGCAGGTTATTCTGACTTTAAGGTAGCATCACATGGCATACTTCTGAGTCCATTCCCGAGATATTCTGTTGTACCTGCAATCAAAACCAGGAATTGAATTAATGTTAGCATGAAAATTACAATTTCCTAAACAGTTTATGATTAAGTATCATTTTATTCCTGTCTCTCTATTCTCTTTACACTGTGAGAAGTCTCTTTCTGTACCAAGACACACTTGAGCGGAAAAAACGGAACAATTCCGTTCCTAGACCATGTAGGATATTCTGTAATTTGTAGGAAAAACTTTAAATTCAAGTCAGGCAAATTTGCTAGAAGTCCGTTGTGAAAAAATGACTGAAAGGGAAGGAATAGAGACTACCTGGGATGGAAGAACCAAGGAGAGTATTGGGTTTAAATATCGTTCTTAGGTTAAGATTATAGCGTATTACATGCCACAAGATTATTTTGTTAATTATAACACTGGATACAAAATGTCACATCTCCCATTTTAGAGAAAAACAACACTAAACATTTCATTCCACTGAATACTCTTTCCACACCAATATACTGCTCAAACTTTTAAACAGACATTAAAAGACTATTTCAAGTACACTACTTCCACGGGAACTGAGCTTACAATTAGTTTACATTTAACTCCATGCTTGTCAGTAAGAAGTTAATTTTTCAACTATACAAGCAGAACATAATCCCCATACATTTCCTAGTTTATATGTGGAAGACAAACTGCTGATTAAAAATAGTTCAAATTTTTGTTGTCTAAATTCACTTATGTCTATATATAACATCTTGCTGCAGGGCATCACTTTGAACCAAATTCTGACAAAATCTGGGTAAATATCAGAACAAGTTGACAACCTGGCTCAGAACTCAGTAATTACTTCGTACTAACTTTTATTTTGGCCATGCAAGGGTAGTATCTGTGAGAAATAGTGACTAGCCAATACATTACACACTAACCACAGATCAAGCTGTTAAATTTCCAGGTTCAGTAACTGGTGCGTCCATTATCTGTTAGTTAATCCAGTGCCTTAGAGCATGCAGCACCCAAGTGCTGACGAATTTCCATTTCATTAAATGCACCATAATTTGCAAATATTCTTACCCTACAGCATAGCGTATTTCTCTGTCCACTCTCTTGCTAACCTATTGTACCTAATTGGACAAATATATTTAGCGTTAATATATATAAAAAACCCCCAAAGTCTGCTTCATATAATTCTATCTGTGCAAAATGTTATAAATACCCAAGGAAAATAAAGTCATCGCAACGCCGATGAGGAAGAAAGTTCTGTAGCCCATGTTCAAGGGGAGAACCAAAATTAAAGGCCAAGCTGCTGCCAAATTAAAGCATCAAAACAACAAAAAGCTATCTTTTCTTCACTATGAAGATCTAAATAGATTTATACATGGTAAGTGAAAAAATAGGCAATATATATACTGTAAAATATTTCCAACGCATGTGAGAAAAAGGTAAGTCTCCTTCACCCACAACTTCAAAGATGCTAGCCTCCTTTGTTTTTAAATTATGCACTACCAAGAAGAGTCAGTTCTTTGACACACAAGTTTTCTCCATGTCAGATTTTCACAGAAGGCTCACTGAACACAACTGCTGTCTGACAATGCACTCTTACAAAGTCTGTTAAAATACTAGTCTTGTGCAACTCTGTACTTACTTGTCTCTGTCTGTTTTATAGATACGTGCAATCTCTGGCACTAGTGGGTCATCTGGATTTGGATCACATAACAGTGAACAAATGGATAAGAGAACTGTAAAAAAAAAAAAAAAAAACACGCATTCTCAACAGCGAAACAGGAATGACAATCCCAGAAACAACGGAGCACAGATCTTTACATTAGCACAATGTCAACATAGGAGAGAACCCAAAAAGTATTTTCCTGATAAACAGACAAAATAAATTCATAACTCACTGTAAGTAAAAAGCCCAGAATAACTTAAAGGTTTGTAAGAACTATTTGCTTCCTACTTCCCCAATAGTTACAGCTGTCAGTAAGCACATGAGAAAAGCACTGTTGTCCCCTGCACTATGACCTAACATAGCAGCCAACAAAAGCACATTATGTACTCTGATGAACAGATGGGTTTTATTACTAAAACTAGGAAACCTTTAAATTTAAATTTTTCGTTTTTAAATCAGACTGAATTCTTTATCTGTTGTACCTAAGGTAAGATCACCCTGGTCTGCACTGATAAAACTACATGCATGTTGTAAAAAACCTCAAAGAGTAACACTGTTGTAGGCAACAATGAGGACTTCATCTTCTACTCTCACAGCAGCTTTAAAAGAAAAAAGGGAAGCATTAAAATGTAGGGATTCCACATTCAAATCACAAACTGACTGTTTGGACAGACAGGAATTACTAGTTCTATAGACAAAAGGGCACTTTGATGGATCTTTTGAAGCCACAGTGACCAGTGGCTTTGAGGCAAAACAATTTGATCATTGTGAAAATATTTGAGAATTATCTATTATTTACTATAGTAAAATGAGGAAAGCCACAAATCTTCTATTGCAACACAACATCAATTTATCATGAAGTAGGATCAGTGAACTTAGTTCATGAAGTGATGTAATACAATGCCAGTGCACCGTGGTAGAAAGCAACATGTATCAATAACAGATTTATTCATTTACCACAGATATGCCAATATAATTATGCATGTAATTCTAGACAGGCTGAAAAAAGTATGCAAATTTCATTATTAAAAACTGACTTTAAATTAATCTTTCGTTTTATACGCACACATGTATCTACATGGGCAGCTGCAAACAAGCAGTTTCTCAGGCTTAGCTCGAAATACACCACACAGGCCTACTTAAATCCAAATGCTGGCAAATTCCTCTGGGACCAAGCTAGCAAACTCTGCTAAGAATACTGAAGCAAGTGGCCAGACAAGGGCTTAAACAGCCACATAGCAGAAAGAGTTAGAAAAACCCAGTATCCATTAAAAATGAAGTATCATCAAACTGGCAAAACATAGGCTTGAATGAGGAAGGGAAGGGAAATCAAAGAGATGAGCAAGAACTTAACACAAAGCTAAAAGCAGAGTACTGAACACAAGATAGAAAACTTTCTCCTTCACAAAAGTTACCTTTAGAAATAGTTAAAGCAGGAGACCACTGTGATCTTAGAATATCAAGACAAATGCTGCCATTACTGTTAATATTTGGATGATAGATTCTTGTTGTAAATGCAACCTGCAACAAAAAACAAAGAGTGCATTTCGGTCTGTGAGAATGACCGCATCCTTTCTTCTCAGTCAAGCTATTAGTAAATTCAATTTACTCTAAAAGAAAAGGATTAAGCAGTTAAACTGCATCAAATTCAGGGGAATGAACCCAATTTCCCTGAAAAAAAGAGAGAGAGAGGGCAAGTATGAGGCTTCTAATCACAGCTGCCTTATCACAAAGACACTCAACAGAGAGAGGTGCCTGAACCACAGTAACACTGCTATCACAGAGCTAAGGAACTTCAAACACTGCAGTCACTCCAAGGGTACACTTTCATACAGACTGAAAATCAGAAGACAAAGCTAGTGGCTGATGAAGCTACCAAAAAAGAGCGTATTTTACAATGACAGCCAAACTCTAACAAATAACTTCATCACTTGATTTTAGGCACTAAGCAAGTTAATCCCTATCCACAGTGTCATATTCCTACAGACCAATCCAAACAGCTTGACAGTCCCCTCAGCAAGAACCCTATTACAGTAACACAAAACTAATGAGTTTTCCTCTCAAGTAAGAAAACCAGAAATGAACCCAAATATTTCAAGACATTGAGAATTCACAGACATGGATTTGCTCATTAACTATATGTTAACACACCATTCTTGTAGTAGTCAGAACGGGACCCCAACATCTAATGTATCATAAGAACACGTGAGAAGAAGTGAGAACTTGACAATACTACAATACAGAGGCTGACAATTTCTGTCCTGTACTTAGTTCTTTAAAAAGCACTAATTTCACAAATGAGAAAGCAATACTTACCTTAGGTGGTTTGAATGGGTAGTCTGTGGGAAAGTGAATTGTCAAGAAGAATACACCACCCTGATATGGACTGTCATTCTGTCAAAGCAAACAAATAATTTTCCTATTATCATCTTTAGGACTAAATATCACTGAAGATTTTGTTTTTGAATAAATAGAAGGAGAGGAAATTTGCTTAAAGAACCAAGATGTTTAATCCACCCATACAAGTGAGACGCAATTAAAATTCAGTTACTACTTCCTAAGGTAAGCAATACAGAACACAGACAGGTCACTTTCCACGTGAACCTCTCCAGGCTAATGCATAGTAAAAAATCCACTTAGGACTACTTGGCTAAAGCATTCAAATTCTTCTAAGATAGCTCCAAGAAGTAATGTCAACAGAGTGGGGGTCCCATCAGATTCACGACCCTCCAGTTCTGTGTTTGGAGCTCATTTGTTATGACCACTCAAGTTTAAGGTGGCCATGGACTCCCATTCCCTCCTAAATTCTGTCCTTAGCTTCAGCCCTGCAGAAAATCTATGAACACACACCCTGTTCCTTGAAAAAAACCAAAAAAGATCCTAACAACAACAACAAAAAAACCAAACAAAACAAAACAAAACACCCCCCAACCGCCCACCCTACCAGCACCACCAAACAGAAGAAAGAAGAAAAAAATCCAAGATTCAAGTGAATTCTTTCTCCCTTCCTGTACCAGAAATTCACCAAAATCTAGTATGAGAGAGTATTTTACATTTCCCTGCTCCAAGGAAACACTTACGGGGATAATTCATTGAGGTGTCAACTATAAGCACTAAAGCAACATGTGGAAGTAAAAAAGATGAGAGTAAGTAGAGGAAAAAAATGGAGTGACTAAATAGGGATTGTATAAGTTAACTAAATAGGGATTGTATAAGTTAGTAGTTACAAAAGAAGAAAGAAGCAAAAGGTTTTTACTCAAAATTACAACTACATTTCTGAAGCAGAGGTAACAATTTCATTGTTTAACCTGAAGAATACTTTGCTTTTAATTCTGGACTCAGAGCTAGGGAAAATGAGTTTGAGATATACACAATACACTTCTGCTTTATTTGTAAATTGAATTCTTGTATTAATTGCAAAAACATTTCACCCATATAAGTAACTAAGGAATATGTAGTTATTTCAATACCAGAAAATGAAAATCTCCAACACAAGACAGGCGACTCAAATCTGCAACATGTAGGGTATACCCTATCCAATCTCTGATTAAAACCTAGTAATCAAGATGTAACCTCTTGTATTTGGTCAATAGTTACCACATTAGGCCTTGAGGAGCCAAAAAATACCAACCCTGTAACTGCACATATTCTGGGGATACATTTTAGCAATTACAGAAACTCCTCTTAGAATATGTTGAACCAATGCAAGCTCTCACACACCTAAGAAAATCACAATATCCTACTGCCGAGGTGGAAGACCAGATGATTGGTTCTGCAGTCTCTGTCTGTTAAAGGCAGCACCACAGGAGCACTAGAACTACTAACACCACGATTTTGTCAGGATACTGCCCAACCTGGAAACAGCAATGCAGACCATTTGACACCACAAAACCACATGAGAAAAAAGGAGCTGTACATGATTAAACCAGAAAGCAAAACTAAAAATGATAATTCCAATTTAAATTCAACCAATGCTTAATGCCTCGTGACCATGCAGACACCAGCCACATAGAATCATCTATACCCAGTGTAGTGCAAAACACTCCTTGCCATTTAAGCATGAATTAAGTATTGAACAATCTATCTTTTTGAGGCACCTAGTGACAATCAATGAGGGTCAGGTACTTTTGGATAAAGAGACATTCTTCCAGTCCAGCAAAGCCCTAATAGCAATCTCCTAGTAACACACCTGTAGCTATATATAAAGCCAGGGCCATTCAGCATCACTGATATTTAATTCCTACTTTGTAGCCTCACCAGAGGCTTGTCTTCACAAGTTACAGRAGGTTTTTATTTTTTAAATACAGATAACCAGCCATAACCAGATGCAAAGTGCTTCCAGGTTATATTTTCAAAATGGCAAACATCTGGCTTTCAAAATGAGGATGAAGTCACATTCAGGTTTCAGATGCTTACTGAACATTTAACACTTACATTTTTCATCCAGTTGTAACTGAAACCTCACATTTTAGTGATCCCCCCCAATTCCTTCAAGTATTCAAGATCTCAGCATTACCACACCAGACCAAGTAAAAATTCCCTTTTCTAAGATCCATACAAAAACATCTGAACTAATTCCTGACATTAGGACCAGCTCCTAGCACAAAGTTCATGCTAGATTGAAACTTCAGAGAATTAAATGCAAACATTCTAGGTATTAAGTGATAAGACCTAACACTGCTCTAGAGATCATGTCAGCTGAAATACATGTCCTCATAAAACACTGCAACAACAAAATAACTGATTCTTTTTCCCCTCCCTCATTTTCTTCTACTGTAATGAGCGCCTCTAGAACTTAAGTTGGATAAGGGGAGTTAAAAAAACCAAAAGTAAACCAAAAACCCCAGAGTTTTCTCCACAGTAGGAGCTACTCATTTAATATTACATAACAAGAATTAGAATACTTACAGGTCCCATAATTGTGGCTTGCCAATGAAACACTACAAAAGAAAAACTCCGCATTATTATCTAGGCATGATATGCTTTGAGTTAGCAGAGCAAAATGTAGAACTTAAGGTTACTTACTGTCATCTCCAACGGGACCTGCTGAACACTGTGCTGGAGGATCACGGGCTAAGTCACTAAGTTCCTTTAAGAAAAAAAAAAAGTAATGTTCACTTCATGTCTAGCAAAAACCTGTAACAGTTTTTCCATATACACACACAGATTAATGTGCCATTAACAACTATAAGAACCACTAGTATCAAAAACGTCCATAAAAGGAGCACCAAAACCAGCTATGAAAGTAAACAGCTACAATGACCATCCTCTTTCTAATACATGTATGTCACTACTGTGAACACACTTCAGCTGAAGAAAGAAGTAGGACACAAAGCCTGAAGTTGGCAAAGTCTAACCACTTTTTGATCAAGATTTCCAAGAACTCAGTCTGAGCTAAAGAAGCCTGAACTGGAAGGAGAGAAAACAGCTGATGAGCCTTCACAAAACAAAAGCACTATGTATGTAACATCTGACATTAGAACCCAGAACAGAAAGAAGAAACCCCACAGAAACTTGGTTTCACTTTACCCGCTACCCCCAGCAGGGATGGATATATCTTGCAAAGATAAAAACAGACAGGAAAATCCAAGAGGCTGACAAGTGCTGTAATCAGGCAAATACCTGTATTTTTTATTTTAAACTTTACATTTAAGACAATTATTAAAATTCAAAATAACTGAGCTGAACTAACAGTTCCCTCCCTCATTACAGAGGGATGGAAACAGAAACTTCAGCTGGAGGATTCCTTGTGCAGTAACAACACTGCCATGACAAATCAGAGAAGCTCTGCATTAAAGTGTTTTAATGCTCCCCAAGTAATTTGTTTGGACAGTTTGAAAATTAAACTTACACATTCAGTTAAAACATATAAAAACCACCTTCTTTCTCCCCTGCTCTCCCTTGAATCTAAAAAGGGCTTCAAGAGCTTCCATAAATAAATCTGCACTTGTTAAAGTATCTAGAAGTCATGAGAAACGGCAAAATATTCAGTCCCTCTTCCATATATGAACAGTTTCACACAAGTTTTTTTTCCCTGCAAGTCTATACAAGTCATTAAACCAAGAACTTTGTCAGACATTTAAGAAACCCAGGCATACCTATTATGCTGGAAACATAACGCATATTTTGACGAGACAGCCAGCTCTTGCCTGGGAAGATCCTAATGTACATCCTTTAGGTTTCACAAATTCTGCACTTCATAAAAAATTACTAAGTATGTGCCAACACAAAATGAGGAAGAAAGCAAAAACTTACATTCCTTGTAACAACAGCTCCTGCAAACACTGAAAGAGTACCACCACTTCAACATCTGGAAGTCCATACATTAAAAAAAACCCAACCACAAACGAACAAACAACAACAAAACCCTCCCACCAAACAACAAACAGACCACCCAAAGCCCACACCAATCCGCTTCCCTCAAAACACCAAGAAAATTTAGTCCCAGATTTCCCCTCCCTACACGTGTTAATTCTGATGAACTTTTCCAATTAATAAAATTACAGTTTTGCACTGGCATCAGACTGTTTTACAAAATGAAACTGTATCTGTTTTGATAAGCAACAGCACAATGAAGTTAATATTACAGCTCATTTCACTGCTGCTGTTATTTAGAAACATGGGCAACAGCTCTTTCTAGATCATCACAGTAAATCCATTCAGAATGCATTTTGCTACACTCTCCAGATATTATTGGGGGTCCCTGTGATAGACTTATTTCTGTCACTTAGTATCACTTATTAGGTCCATATATTGTTCATTACTCTCCAGAAACATTTGCTAAATTAGATTTATGTTATTCATGTAAAGGCAAACAGGAAATGTAAAAGAAGCTTCAGATAGAAAGGTTTTGGTTCCTTTTTTTTTTTTTTAATTTTCAGGGCAGTTTTATTTTTTCCATTTAATAAATATGGTAGGTCTTTTTAGTCAGGATTATTTCTCATCAAAATACGTTTTCCAGTTCTAAGAATGATCAATCATTTCCAAAATCTGAGAGGAAAAAAGATACCATGTCCCTTAAAGTAAGCTGTAGCAATAGAATAAGCAGAAAGACACAAATGTTATTATTTTAATGCAGTTGCATAGTTATTACTGGATTGATTCAATAGTGGAAGAACATTTAGATCCTGGTGTTTTTTTTTAAACTATCACAGGGACTAAGTAGTATGAAAAGGCTCTTCAGGCCATTTACAAACATTATGAAATTGAGTAGCATGAAGACAAGGATGAAAAAAGATCAACATAACTGTCAGAGACCTGTGCATTAGACTAGAGAGCTCTTCAAAAGGTACTACTATCTTCAGAGAAACAAGAATTCAGTACTCAAGATAAAAATAGGTATTTTACCACAGCAGGGAAATTAGTAATTCAATGTCAGTAATTCAACTAGGAAAAATAATTGCAGATGTAAGACATATATTAAATTTACTAAGTTCCAGTGAAACATTTGTGGAAAAGACCCTTCGGTAAAACTAAATATAATTTAAAAGCTGAAACAAACGACTTTTAATATTCCAGACTCCAGTCATTTCAAAATGTAGGTCTATACAGAGGTACTCCTTTTTAACTACTTGAACTGTTCTAGATAACCAACTAGCCGTGGCCTTAAATAGCAAAAGAACTAAAGTTTTGTCTGGTCCAAAACACTTCAGTAAAAAAGCCCCCTAACTGTGCTAATCAAAGCAGTTCAATATACAGATAAATTCAGGAACACATGATACACCACTTGGCATTTCACCCACCGAGGAAGTAATTCACCCACTAAATTCATAAAGAAAAAAAAAAGCTGAGGTGGCATATACTCTTGTATTTGCTTCTCTGGGGTACTATGGTCAGAAAAGTCTGTAGTAAAGCTGTTTGCTTCAGCAGAGTGTGAAGGGTTGTGGAAGTACTTGGGCGAACATGAAGCAAACCGTGGCTCACAGTAAGACCAGACCTACTTCATCTCCCTGTTCAGTGAGTGACACTTCATATCTACATAAAGAGCGGAGGCTCTTTGCAACAAGGGAGTGGAAAGTTCTGAGTAACTTTAAAAAGCACCTCCTTCTGAAAGCTCTTCTGAAAGCTACAGCTCTACTGAATCCAACAGGCAAACTGGAATAACTGGAAGCTAAACAAGCAGAGGCACGTGGGTATGAGATCTGGACTGCTGAAGCATTTCGTTCAAGGAAAGGAAGGAGCATTTTTTTTTAAAGCTTCCCACTCAGCAATAGAAATACAAACTTGCTTTCCTTCTCCACTTAGAAATCAAGAGTAACGATTCTATAAAAAAAAATTTAATCTGTAATATTTCAACATACAAGAGCTTTCTGTTTCTCATATTCCTTCTCCTGCAGTACTTACTTCTCCTCCTCTGCTTATTTTTTTGTTAACATGTTTTCAGTAATACTTTCCCTTTGTCAAGAAGTATTGAGCAACATCCCAAATTTTCTTAAAAATCCCCAAAGTAGAACCCACACTTTCCTCAAGTCACTTGTTATAGTTTTTCACTTTGGAGGTGGCTTAAAAAAACCAAACCCAAAACTCCCAAGAAGCAAATGTGAAAGACTTGACATAGAAACAATAAGCCAAATTTGGTGCAGAGTGACATGCCATGCACCTATTGGAAAGGATTAGCCTTGAATTACAACCGTGACCAGCGGTCCCTGTCACTGCCAGAGGTTTGTGGTACAGCTCCAGCATGTCACCATTTCTGTGTCTCAGTTTCCAAATATAAAATTGGGATAGTTCCTACCTCTCCACAAGGATGATTAGGCACTCAGCATTTTACAGATCTGAACACTGGTAAAAGAGTGAGCACCAATGCTATTGTTAGAGGACAACAGCAAGGTAACACAGACAAGGAGCAGTACAGGTACAATTTTGTAACACACTTTTGGAAAACAGAGATAAATAGAAATACAGCAGCAGCACCCATCACTGCAACAGACAGATCTGCTCTAACACAAATTCAGAGTTTCACATGAAGTTTCTAGCAAGATTCAGTTCCACTGGTGAACAGCCAGCCCCATTCTTTATCTCCTCTCTTCTTTTTCACGATACATTTTTCAGAAAGCTAACAAAAATACAAACCAGTACTGTCAGGAAAAGAAAAAATATATTATAAAAATATATATATATATTTTAAAAGTTAACTAATCTGCTTGTTTTGCAGCATTAACATAAGAAATATGACTTATGTTTGAAGTGAGGATTCAAAACTTTGACATTTGAGTGCGAATGCAGGACTATGATCCTATAATAAACCAGAAGTGTCGTTTTTTTCACTGAAAAGCTACTAAAAAAAAATCCCTCAAACAACTCCCCTCTACCAGCTATTTAAAAGATTACACAAGTCATTTAAGGAATGACAAAGCTTATCTCATCCAAATATGCATGAGCGAGAAAACAAGTTTTCAGGCCCCAGAAAATTCTGTAAGAAATGACAGCCTGGTGCCTACCAAGCTCCTTCCTGCAAGGTACCAAATAATGCAGCATCTGCACCAGCTTCTTTTCTTCCCGTTTGTCAGATTTCATACTCCCTGTGGCACTACTACATTTTTCTAATTTAAGCTGGAAATAGCCAGGCCTTATTTTTAATGATAGTAACAGCTGACTTAAACACAGTGACAGAAGATCACTCCCACCAGAATGACTGAAGATTGTCCTCCACAGGCCTAAACTCACATTTAATATTGGTTTGTAACACAAATATTTGTTAAAATCATATATTGCAGCTTTCTGGTTTGTAGTCAAGAAAGCATAGTCAGGTTAACTTGCTTTATATTTCCAGAAAATAACTTGTTCTACCTTGGAGGGCACAAAAGGTGATATGCAGTTAAATCAAAAGTCAAAAAAAACCAAACAAACCACAAAACCACACACACACGAAAAAAACCCAAAACAATCCAACCAGAAAAGGACAAAGATAAAAAAAGAACACTTAGGCCAATCAAAAAAATCAACACTTGACTGCTTGTCTAATGATGTGTCAAACAGGATATTTCAAACTCTAGGCATCCAAAAATTCATCACTGCATTAGACTTACTCATTAGCTCACAGCTGAAAACAGCTTTAAAAAAGAAGGAAGGATTGGAAGCAGCTATAAAGGGAGGGGAAGAACATTTAAGCCTGTTTGAAGATTAAGAAGTGTCAAGCAGCAAAGAACTACTGCCTCATCCCACACACCTGCATTTGAAATGTTCGTTTCAGCATGGAAATTAATTGCACCTGGAAGCAGAAAGTAACAGTCTGAAAGGACATTGAATGTGGATTTCTAAGCTGAGTAAGGAAAGCAATGGCACAATACACACCACAAAAAATGTTACCAGCAGAAAATTATCAGTTTCAAACAAGTTGGCCTTTTGGCTAACAATAAATAGATAAAAACAATGTATAATGGCAGTGCATGATACAGAAAGATGTAGGTTCCTGTCGATTAAAAAAAGACATTAGAGAAACTGTGCAGAGAAAACACATGAAAAGCAGTCACAGAAAAGAGTGATGACAAGGAGCACAGAAAGTTCTTTAAGAAACCCAAAACAGAACTACGAATGTAACAGTTGCGATCCTCCCTATTTTGACTCTTCTGCTTCTATTTTTCATGGTTCTCCTTTCAGTCCTCAGTGCTGGATTTGTCAGGCTACACCCCACATATTGTTTGTACAATGTCCAGCCACAATACCATTGTGGCATAATAAAAGACAAACATAGAAATCTTCATGCTTTAAGCCTCGCACTCAAGGAAGGAAATGCCAGACTGCTGGGCAACTGTAATTAAGTCACTTGGTGTACTTGGACTGTGATACAAACGACTCAGGTGCCTGCCTACTATCTTTTCAAAGAACCTGCCTTTCAGTACACAAGCCATTTGTGAATGAGAGCATTGTCTACAGCTCTTCTCATCTGTTCTGAAATTTGGAAGGTGTACAATGCAGGTAATGGTTTTCGGGAAATTTCAGAGTTACTGCAACTAAAATGGGTGTCTATTTATTCCAATGTTTGCAGAGTAGCTGGACAGATCCAACTAGAAAACAAACGCAGTTACAGACTTTGCTTTCCTGGTCACTCCCTAAAGGCATTCAGAACAAACTTAGGAAAATGGTGGCAACAACACACCTGTAGCTGTGCTTTGAATTCGAAAGTATGGGCTGTTCCCCCCAAAGTAACCAAAACCACAGAAGCTGTCTTACTCAAGATGAAGAAAATCTGACTGCTTTAAACATAAATTCTGAGGTACTACAACAATTACCATACCCTGAAAACATCAGGGCTTATTAAAACACTCCTATGCTCAGTGTAGAATGAGGGCTGTGAATATTGACTAAAGTGCATTGAAGGGAAAAGTGTGAAGTGAAGCGCTGGTTAACTACTGAGCCATTCAGTGATAACTGGGTATTTTAATTCTGGCATTTCCAAACTTTTGAATATCAGACACTGAAACTGAGCACGCTTTTCCCTTGGAAGTTTCGTCCTGCAAGAACCACAGCAATCTTTGGTTCTGTAACCCAGGACTACAAAGCAGCCCTCAGAGAAGAAGGTAACCAGTGTAAATGGGCCAAAAGAAAAGCAGCAAGATGCACCTCGCTAAATGAAACAGAATGACTTGGAAATGAAGGGACAGATTAAATTCAGTACGGGCACATGTAAACTGATGCAGTTGGAAAGAAGTTTATATTCAAAGTAAGGAACTCTGGCCTGATGGCTGCCCCTCAGAAACGTGATTTGGGCATTGTGCTAGACAGTTTCACACAAATGCTGGCTTAATACTCCTCAGATGCTGGTGTTTGACAGCATTATGCAAGAGCCTCCCAACATGCTGCCTTGCAGCCTGTTGAGCATACAGTAACTTAAGAGCAGAACCTCAGCCACCAGCATTTGACACATCAACCACAAGCAGCATCTGTATACCCTGGGCTCCATGTGACAGGAGACTCCCAGAGTTTGCCAAGGCTACACAAAAACCGACTTTGGAAACAGGCAGTGCACAGGACAAGCAGCCTCAATGGGGCACATAACATCACTCAGTCTGCACTTTCTGAATAAAGGTACAAGAATTCTCCATGTTCTGAAGGAAACGAGGATGGTGTAACAGAAAATTATCAAATAAATATTCTAACAAGTAACACCACGTCTGTAATCAGCATAGTGATTGTTTCCAAGTAGCTTGATATATTATTCTGAAATTTATTAATTATTTAACCTAATGAACTCCAAAAACCAGCTCTCCTTTTAAAAAGCTGTCTTGACTTTTACCAATCCATGTTTTGTATGAATACAAAGACGCATGTGAAAGCTATTGGAATATTCCACAGGGGTAAACTCTATGAAACACAACTACATGGGATTGATTACCCCGGCTTAGCTACAACATACAATTACCCTATCATATTATGGTATTTGTGTAACGACCCATCATAATCAGTCTGTGTTTCGAGCAGCTACTCGCAGAGACACAGCAACTGTCTATAAAATTATGTACAGTTACACACAAAATCAGC
The DNA here is from genome assembly GCA_018881555.1 of Amblyornis subalaris. Classification (NCBI taxonomy): domain Eukaryota; kingdom Metazoa; phylum Chordata; class Aves; order Passeriformes; family Ptilonorhynchidae; genus Amblyornis; species Amblyornis subalaris. Next base: position 2,511,017 of record JACAXG010000119.1, read on the forward strand.
TCACACCAAGACAGCAGTGTGAAAGGAAAAAAAACCACCACCACCAAAACTACACACAAAATCACATCTGGTGTGCAACTGCTCTTATAGTTGAGTTCCACCTCAGCTATCTAGGGAATAGTGATGTGCAGAAGAGTCTTAAAGTTAAAAAAAAATTATGAGGAAAAAGTAAAAAAAGAAGTTTAAAAGCATCTTTATGAACAGACTACATCCTGAATTAGGGGAATGGAAGGGGTCATTGCTCATGTGGCAAACTAATTCACAAGATCCTCTTGTATTATTCAACGCAAGAAAAAAACTAAAACTACAGCTAAAAGGAAAACCAAACTTTTTATTTATCTGATTTAAGAGAATTTTCTGGCACTACTCAAAGAAACCAACCAAAGTTGGGAAGTACTGCCTTGGATCAGTGCACTTATATTTATTAGAAACTCAGAAGAGTTCACAGAGGTGATGAACACCTGGTCAATATAACTCTAGGTTACAGAGAAAGCTCACTATGAAGTTAACGGATCACTTAAAATCTTCATGCCTTCCCATCAGAAAGACCTAAAGCACTTCAGCATCTGCACTCACTTCAGCTTGCAACTCTGGTGTCCAGACGCTTGTGGAAAGGATTAAACATTGACCGCCTCCTTTTTCTACCGGGCTGTTAACATTTGCAAAGCAGTCCACAATTCTCCCATCTTGTTTTTGTAAGGCCAGAATACAAACCCATCACAATTACAGCGGAAAAAACTGCCGGACATCTTGAAGACGTCCAGTGTATCACACCTCTCAAAGGGATGAGGTTCAGAACAAAGGCTTCCTTTACGCAAAAATTTAATACTGAAGTTTACTGTTGGTAAAAATCCTCCTATCTATTTAGCTTTCAATCCTGAATCCTGCAATGCTCTATTTGGCTCATTTTTCAGTATTAAACCTTGTCTACATCCAAGTGTTTTACAAAGAGTTGCCAAAGGCATAAACATCAATTTAAACTTGTGAATATAATTTGAACTAAGTTTTTTTTTTCACAAAGCTTCCCCAACACAAGTACTGCACTTAATCAGATCAGTGCCCCATAAAAAGCCCAGTGAAGAGAAATTGGGTTTGTTTTTTTTAAAAAATCTCCTGCATTTTCCAATTAAAGTCTGAGGTATTAAATTTATATTCTGAAGTTTACCAAACTGTCCAGCATGTGCTACTCAACACAGTTTAAGACTTGCTTCTGATAAAAACAACTTGACAAAACGTAACCACAGTTAAAAATGCACTACTGACTGCAGTAATATCTACGTTCACTGCTGCTTTCATTTCTTATCTTAGGGATTTTTCTGCGTATTATAACATCAGGGTACTACATCGAATCAATCACAGGAAAGAACGCATGCCTGTAACTCAGCCTTTCCAATGTAAGCTATCGCACCTTAGCCTAAAACCATCAACAAAAGTCAGCTTATACTGAGAGATCAGACCTAATGCTGAAGCGCAGACCACAAGTTCCCATCTGCCAGCTCTGATGCTCAGGGGAGGGACCTACACAAGAACACAGGGCAGAAAGTTGAAGTGGCAAAACCTTCAGATTTGCAACAGAAAGATTTATCAGAGATGATATATCAATGCCCTAATCTGAATGACACAAAAGTTCAACCCTTTCCCACTCCTCCTTACCACCTGTCACTCGATATCTCAGAGAAGGTTAAGAACCTCCATCCTATCTCTCCTTCAGCAGTTCAATCCAGCGGATGCAGAGAACACATCCACGGATAAGGGATAACACCAGGCTGGAGCTGGCCTCAAGGAAGAGAGATGCCTTTGGCAAGCGCCAGTTCACTGCTCAGTATCCAACAGCTGCTGCTTACAGCTGTTTACATCCTTCTCCACCGCCTTACCCATTTACCGTGAGGACATAGAAAAGCCTTGGAACTGGTTACAGACTGGGCAGGAAGTTGAAGGGAGCTTGTTCTGTGGAACTGTACATCAGGACTTCTGCAGAAGAAACTCACACTAGGAATAATAGCAAAAGCACTGGCTTATTTTCAAAACCAGCTCTCTAAAAGCTGGAATGATTGTGAAGATCATAAGGGCTGGACAACCTTTTTGCTCTGTATACATTATCCCACGTAAATCCTTGACATACTGGAGGACTCTTTTTGAAGTATGCAAGAAGTACCCATCTAATGTAATATTAATCTCTGAAGTTCTGTAAATTACTCAAGTGAGATAACAATCCCCATTCTCCTCCCACTCCAATGCACATTTAAAGTTCTCTGCTGACTGGGAACTTGTTTCACAAGTGCTGTTCAATTAACAAGAGAAATCTTTAAGTTATTGCAGTCCAAACTTTCTAGCTAAGGAAGTATCAGTTTTTCTCTCATTAAAAAAATGACCAGTTCTTAAAACACATCCAATACCTTATTAATGAATGCTGGTCTTCAATACAGAGTACCAAAGCTATCCAATTGAGAAACATTTTCATTTTAATGATATTCATTTCACAGTAGAAATGTCACTTTTGAGTATTTGGATAAGCTAAACCTTAAAGAGAATTTAAGTGATGACAGCTTTCATCTGATGCTAAGTAATTTAATTCTGACTTTTAAAAAACACTTGAATCCTTCAATACTAGTGCTTCCCAAACTCCATTACTGCAATATCACGATTTAAAAATCAACCACTGCCTTCTGGCTCAATGTGACCCTTCTAACCACGGAGTGGAATAGCCGTGCAATTACCTACCCGAGGCAGGGCTTAGTCTACTGCTGGATATTCACAATAGTTAAGGTGAAATTACAGTTAAAAAGGTAATTCAATACATAATTCAACCATTTACAAAGGTTTAAAGCATTTCAACTAAGTTTACAACTGAGTTTCATTACCTAGCTAATCTTAACTTTCTGAGCCCCTAAACACACAAATCCAGACTTATTTCTAGACATTCATTCAGAGCATAAGTTTAATCACATAGCTTCAAGTTATTCAACTATTTTGAAAAACTTCAGCAAACAAAATTCAAGACTGCCCACAAAAGTGTTGTGGGTTTCATCCAGAGGAAAAAAACCCTTAATTCCAACCAGCTTTTTATAATTTTTTTTTAAAATTCATACTAAGTTTAAAAGAAAAAAAGCAGTTTAAAAATAAAGTAATAAGCAGGCTTTGTAACTCTTCAACTGAATCACCTTTGGTTAAACTAACGCAGATTTTCATGCAGTCCTCATGGATGCACATTACATCCAGTCTCCGAAAAATATTAGTATTTCCAGGGTTAGCAGCATTTCTCACTGTGAGCATCTGGAGAAGGGGGGGTTAAAGTTGCAATTAATCCTATATCCAGGAACAGTCCTGGAGGCTATAGCTGAGGAAAATAGTTATTCGGTCTCCACCACTGTCAGTGGAAGCCTTCTATCTGTACTTAAGTAGCAATAAATGGTTTTGCCACCTTCAGCCTTTAGCTTCCAGGATGCCAACTCCACTTAAGATTTTCTAATAAATTATTCGAACATAATGATGCTGGTTTGTGCTATGCTTACTCAAACGGCCATAAAACACAACCGGCACAAGCTTTCTTAAGGATTACACAGACGAGGCATTTCATGCATACATCTCCTGTATTAATTCTATTTTTAGCCTATCAAGATCACCACTTAGGCCACTTATATTACTTCACTTTAATGGATGCATACAGCAGTGATAAAATGGATGTGTATCAATGACATAACATTCCCAAGTTTCCCAAATTTTACGCATTCCTCATTCCCTACTCCTACATAAATGCTTTCCTGCTACCAGATCATCATCATTTGAAGCGGAAGCACCAACGTGCTGCAGCAATTACAGGATGTGCTTCTAGCAGGCACCACTGACAATTCAGACCAAGACAATGTGCCACAGCACGGATCAACCATTTAGATAGAAGCTCATAAACCAACGTGAATTTCTTGACAATTCTGGAGAAAAAAAAATTGGGGAAAAATGTCATCCTCAGGAGAGAAAACACTTAATTTTAAGATGTAGGATCACATTAATCCATGGTAAAAGAACTTGCTTGTTATAATAAAACTGCAAAATAAGCCACATCAATGATAAGAGTTTTGCCAACCGAACGCAAGCTACCCTCAGAGCAAATGGCAGAGGTGCCACGATGAGCACCAGCGTAACTGTAATCTTTCTGGGATTGGCTACATCCTGACAACTACTTCAATTTGCAGAGCGCTTTATAAAGGGTGTTCCAGAAGTGGATAACCCAACACACAAATACTCCTTTGCTTTCATTTTCGAGTCAGAAGTAGAATTTGCCAGTTACGTCTTAAGTAGAAGCAGTTGTATTCTGAATTTGTAATAGACTTCAGATTAAAGGTATACACACTAGCAGTGTCTGAAAGTCTGGTTTACTCAATATAATGAAAAATGTTATTTTGCTTCATATGTCAAGTCCACGAGGATGGAGTCTGCCAAACAGACTGAAAATACCTTCACTGGTGCATTAGGACGTCATCTGCTGCACAATATAATGAATTCTAGTCCTCACAAGTAACACCACAAGACAAACCACATCAGCTATGTGTGATTACAATGTTCTGAGGGCCTGGTTTCTCTTTAGCCTGTTCTCATCTACTGCCAACAACATACTACAAGGAAGCGGAGTTCCAAGGTCTGATCTGTGATCTTACAATTGGAAGACAGGGAATCCCAGCTTACCGGTGACAGAGTGCCATTCCCTCTGGGCTTTACTGATTGACAGGATTAAAATTACATTCACAACCATTTTGTTACAGAACTGGCCCTGCTGTTTTTTTTGTTTTGGCCTCAATCCCAGTAAACATTCGTACTGGAAAGAAAGCAACATGCAAAGAATGGTTTCAGTCTAGAAATAAAGATCACTTTCTAAGCTTGCAAATACAAAAATCAAAACTGTAAACTCTATGTGAATTTGGAAGTGCATCTGGTAGGGAGGTGTGATTAAATCGATTAAAAAACCCAAACACACACACACACAAAAAAAAAAAGAAGAAAAAAAGAAAAAACCCTAACTCAACCAACTCCCCAGTCCTAAACTCTTGCACTGGGTAAAGGCAGAACCTTGCTACTACATAGTGCCATAGGGTAAGGACCAAAACAGGTCAAAAGACTGTACACAACAGGCCAAAAACTTTAAGTCAGAGACGACTTATTGGTTCAAGAGTCATATGAATCGTTTTCAGGTTCTGACCACCACATTACTACATAAGTGGGAGTTTGTCTTGGTTTACATTTGACGATAAATTCTTACCTGCAGCGCCTGAACATGTTTCATAAGCATGAGTTGATGACAAAGCATACCAGGGAGTATCCTAGCTGTGTTTCAACTGAAGTGATATCATCCACTAGTACAGGGAACAAGTTCTGATGGCAGATTCAAAAAGAACTGTTTTGAAATTCTTGCTAGAGTATTGCCATAATTCGAAGACAATCCATTTAGCTAGCTATCCAGGATGGATTTAAAATCTTCAACGATAACAGTACTACATATTCACAAAAAACATTATTAAAAAAAAGCTCATTTTGGCTGAAATACGACCACAAGCACTGCGTGAAATTAAAGCGAGACTAATAGGCGGCATAAAGTTTACACACTGTCTACAAAGGGTGTTTTGTGCACCGAAGTTCACCGATTTCAGGACACACTGACTTTCTGCCATCTTGGCAGGCTATGAGATGACCAAGAAACTCCTCTAAGCTCTTGAAACACGTAAATGCTCCACGTAGCTCGCGTAGGAAGAACAGACCAACAGCGACTTCCCGGTAACGCCGCTGCGCTCCCATCGCGTTTTGCCATTAAATCCCAACAATTCTCACACCTGCCGGAAAACCTAAAGCTACCCAGGCGCAACCTCACACCGGGAGCCTTCTTATCCTAGAGACGTTTAATAAAAAACAACAAACCACCAACAAAAAACACCAACAAAAACCAAACCAACAAACTTTCATCACCTCGGCATTTTTTCCGAGTTAGCCGCCGCAAAGTTGCTCCACCCGGCTCCGATTGTGCAACGGGGGAGAGGCGGCAGCGCGCAGCGCGCTCCAGCCGGGCGCGGGGGGAACCGACTCCCGCACGGCCGACAGATCCCCGGGGGTCCGAAGGGCCTCGGGGCGGCGGAGAGGGGTGACCGCGGGGCGAGGGCGGCACCGCGGCGGCTGCTCCGTGTGTCCGTGCCGCGTTATTGCGGATCGCGAGGGATCCCGGAAAGGGCCCGGGCCAGGCGGACCCGCCGCCATCTTACAATGCGGGAGAGAAGTTGCACGGCAGAGGGGAGAACCCGGCCGAGGGGCCCGGCTGCTGCGATGGGCAGCGCCGCCATCGCGCCGAAGCCCCCTGGCACACACGGACCGGCGCCATTCGGGCCGGCCGGCAGGGGAAGGGCAGCGGCAGCGACACTGGGCTGCGCTGACATCCGAGCGGCCCCGGGATCTGCCTGCCCCGGCAACCCCGGCCCCCGCCCCGAGCTCAGGCCCGGCGAGAAAGGCCTCGCCGCCACAGCCGGGCCGCGGCCCCGCCGGAAGAAGCCACCGCTTCCCGGCCTCTCCCGCCTCCGCCTTCCCCCACCCCCCGCCCGTCTCCTCCAGGGGCGGAGGGGGCGAAATAACACCCCAAAAATAACAATAAAAAGAAAGGCGAAGTGGTGAAGGGGGGGACGGTGGAGGAGGAGCCGCGCCGCTCACTCACCTTGTTGATGCGTTTCAGCGCCATTGTGTGTGTGCGAGTGCCGGGCCCGTCTACGCGCCGCGGTGACTCCGCGCTCCGCTCGGGGGGCCGGGAGGGAGGAGGAGGAGAAGTCGGAGGAGGAGAAGGGGGAGGAAGGCGGAGAGGGGGGAGGGGGCAGCCGCTCTTCTCCTTCCTCCGGAAACAGCCGGGGGGGCGCCCGCTCGACCGGCCGCCTGGAGTCCTGCCTGCCTGCGGGCAGCGGGGCCGTGAGGCTGCCGGGGGAGCGCTCCGCCCGCCGCCGCCCGTCACCGCCGGGAGGGGGTGCGAGGTGCGGGGAGAGCCGAGAGGCACTGCCCGCCCGGGAGAGAGAGAGAGAGAGAGAGGAGAGGCGAGAGAGTCCCGCGCTGCCGCTGCCGCCGCTGGCCAGGCCCGGACGCCGCGGGAGGGCGGGAGGCGGGGCCGGGCCCGGCACGCCGCCGCCAACGGCTCCCGGGGGCGGAGCCGAGAGGCGAGAGGCGGGGCCAAGGGCGAACGGGCGGGGCAGGAAGGTTCTGGGGCTGCCCGCGGGGGCAGCCTTGCGGCTCCTCCTGTCCGCGGCACTGCGGGGTCGTGGTGGGCCCTTGGGCTCGGCGGTCCCCGGCGCTGGACGGCGGGCGTGGACGGCGGGTCCCACCCCGCCCGCCTTCCCGCGAAATGGCGGCAGCAGCCGGATCTAGGCCCGCCCGCTGACGCGGCGGCGCGGTGTTCTTCCGCGCGTCAGCTGTCTGTCAGCGCCGCGGAGGGGTCACAGGTCCATAGTGCCCGCGGCCTCCTCGCCTGCCCCGCCGCCCGAGTGGCAGTAGCGGGGCTCGGACGTCCTGGCGCCTGGGCAACACCAGCGGGAGCGCGTGGGCACGGAGCAAGGCGGGAGCCGCAAATCGCTGGGCTTTGCACCGTTTGCCACGGTGCGAGTGACGAAGCTAAAGCCCTGCTCTTGCCCAGGAGGAGCGCAGGCCTGTGAGGGTAACGGGCCTGGACACTTCCTTTTGTAGCATATCGGCACACACACGGAAACCAAACCGAGTTTCTCTGGATAGGGGAAAAAACATTACCGAAGGGAAGATATGGTGACGCGGGCTGTAAGTACAAGGGCCAGACACATCAAAGAGAATAATATAATCATCAAGCTTGGAAGAGACCTTTAAAATCATCAAGTCCAACCATTATGTGGCACTGCCATYGTAACCCCTGACACTTACCCACCAGCACCGTTCCAGACACCTCTTACACATCTCCAGGAATGGTGACTCCACCACCTTCCTGGGCAACCTATTCCAATGCCTGACTACCTGAACTGTGAAAAAAAATTTTCTAATATCTAATCTGAATCTACCCAGTCTCATCTTAAGGCCATTTCCTCTAGTCCCCTCACAGCAGACAGTCTCGAAGAGACTGACCTCTACCTCACTACAACCTCCTTCCAGGTAGTTGTAGAGAGTGGTGAGGAATAATTATTTCATTTGCAGTGATAACATCTGCGACACTTCCAGCTCCTTGGAGGCTTTTTATTTTGTGCAGCATGGGTCAACAGATCACTCTTAGCCAGGTGGTTTTTTCTCACACTAATAAATTGTGTAGGTTTATGCATAGTTGAGTACATGGGAAAGGACTCCTACTCCATTTCTGTGAAGCAAGAAGAGCAAGATTGCCTGACTGCCCTTCTGCTGTAATGATGGGATATATTAGAGTGACAAACATGGCATTTGCTGTCCAGGGAGCATGTCCACATAATTAGCCAAATTCATTGCACTGGACTCAGTTTGTGTTTGTTACAGTGCCCTAGTGCTAGTTGTCTTGCCATCTAGGATACTAATTACTATTGGTCTGGAGAAGGCAGAATATTCAGAAAAGCTCACTGTGTMACAACATTTTCAGTATGAAGCTTGACAATAGGCAGCTGTGAATTAGGAGAGCAAAAATGGTTTAAAAACAATTTTAATTGTTTTTAAAAATAGCACTGTAGTAGGACTGCCGTAGTTTTTTAACATTGATATGTACAGGCTAGAGAGAAAACAATGCCTTGTACTCGTAAAGTACAAGTAAATTATCTTTCTATGATTGCCTAAACCAATCCTAGCAGCTTCCTTGCATAGTCTTTGTTTTCTGCTTGTTCTTTTAATTGTACTGAACAGCATGTTCAGGAAGTGTAATTCCAAACTATTTGATTTTCATTCTTATCATCTTAGTCAAAAATATTGCTGAAGAACACCTTGCTGTTCCTGCTTTGGATTCCAGGTGCTATTAAACTGCTCCAAATCACCAGCGTGTCTATCTTTCTGCCACAGACATCATCTTCTGCCTTGTAAATTGCTTAGAAACTTTCTGAGCTTCGTTATTGTTTGTCATCTCAGGAGATTTAGATACTTGACAGTGTTCCAGTTCTACATTTTGTAACTATTGTTTGAGATTAATGACCTCTAATATGACTTTATATTAAGATTTTTCATCTGACTTGTGATTCACATTTTTCTGTATAATGAAAGAAATGAAGAACAGCACAAACATACTGTTGACAGTGTGTAATTTTCCCTGCTAATTTAAGACAACAGGAATTGTTAATCTGGTAAATCAAGTTTTGTTACGTGTTAAATTCAGTATCTCTATTAGCACTTGACACCAAAGAGAATTTAAAATTTATTGGATAGCTTTAGTTTGCAGCCATTGCTAAGAAACATGTTTGCAAATTTTGGTTTAGTATACTTGTTTAGGCAAAGACTTTATTACATTTGCTTGTCATTTTTTAAAAAACAAATCTGCCAATTTAAATACTGACCTTTAAATACACTTGACAAAAATAATAGAAAATGATGGCTTGCCTAGGAACGAAAACCAAGATGTACTCACGGTTCTGTGGCCAGTTCTGCAAGTTACAGTACACAGTCCTGCTTGGAAAACATTCTACTTCTCACCCTCATCTCCTTTTACTCAAATTGTGGGGTAAAAATCAAGTATTTTTTCCTCAGTATTTGGAAATAAATAAAACCAAATCGATTTTTTACTTCACTAGGGCAAGTAAGGCCTCAAAACCTGAATACATTGATGTGCCATACAGAGAGTTTCTCAGCTTTACCACATGCAGCAGGTGTATTCTTTTGCATAGATTCCTCATATAGTGATATAAAATGCAAGAGGCATAGATCATGGTTACTGAATAGGGGTGTTGCAACTTATTGTGGAACTATTTGTGTTTGCTTCATTTTAATTTGATTTTTGAAGCTAATCCTCAGAAGTGGCTGAAGAGAGGTATTACCATGTCTAATCCTCCTACGGTACTGGAGTTGGGTTAGATTTTCAGAGGTTTATTATGCAAAATAGCTCAGTAGATGTGGCCTGGTAATAAACAGTTTCCACAAAAATACTGAGAGAAGACCAGCCCTCTTGAACCCCATTTTTGAATTTTGTTTGTTTTTTCAAGTATGGTGTTACAGAGCCCTGTGCAGCCAAGTGGTCAACAGCCTCCGAAGACTGGATTCACCAGTCCATTTCAGCTGCTTCCTGATGGTCTAACAGAGGAATGGATGGTCCTACCATGAGTGGAGGTTGCCTTGATGCATGGTTATAGCATTGCCCCTCAGGGACTTGAGGGAAAAGCAGCCCAGGCTTTTAGTTTAAAGGTTAACATAGGTTGCTTGCACATCAGTGTCAGTTTTTCGCTTCCACTTGCCCAAGACCAGCCAGTTGTACATTTTGAGCATGCTATTCTACCTGTCTTCAAAACAGGTGGAGCAACCAAACATCCTGGACACCAAGCAGCATTCCATACAGGATGCTTCATATATCTGAGAGGAAAGGGGGAAGGTGCAAATTTTTTGCAAAAAGATTTTCTGTTTTTGAAGAGAAAAAAAATTACTTCAACAAAAGAAAGATATCCATCTAGTCCATCCAATAGATTGCTATTAGTTCCTGTTTGGAACACAACAGCTTCTGCTGCTGGAAAACAAAGTGCTGAGATGAACAACAACAACAACAACAGCTTGTCTTTGCTTGCATGTATTACGAGGCCTCAATTTTCTCTTCAGCATCCTGTCCAACTTGTTTTTCCTTTAATTATCGTAAATCAAGCTGGCAGCCAAATCCTTCTTTAATCTGAGCAAAACTCACCTTATTGAGGACCCTTCTGATTCAGTGGATACCACAGATAACATCACAGGGGAAAGCTGACAAAATAAGATTGTTCCATTGGCTTTTTTTTTTTTTACCACAACAAATAAAAAGGCTGAATTTGCCAAGTGCCATTACAGGACAGTGGAAAAAAACAGGTTTGGGGATGTCATTGTGTTCCACTTGATCTGTGTTTTAAATTCCAAAGACCAGCAAGCCTTCCTGGGTAGCTTGCGGCTTCTCCCCTTCAATAAGGACGACCGGGTCACAGTTACAGCATTTGTACTGCATGCTCAGTTTCCTAGCTGTTGCATCTGGGACCATTACGTCTCCTCCTGTTAGGAAGAAGAGGTAGCAACCCTCTTTCACATCTGGAGTGAAGCCCAAGGTCAGTGTGTTATGCAGCAGTTAGCTTTCTAAGAAATACTAGATAAAAGGTAACTTTCTTAATAGTCCAGTTTGGCAATTCTTCATCTCCCATTGTTTCTTCAACAGCTACTCTGACATTCTCACTGAAACTATTCCCAAGCTAATCCACATTTCCTTTGTATTAGAAGGGTTTTGTGTCTCACTTCTAGGTCATGGAGCAAAATGCTGAGTCCCTCCATGAATCCATTTTAAGTTGTTGCTGCTCTGTGTAGGGACTTGGAAAAGCTAATGTTTAAGTCTACATATGACTCCCAGTGAAAACCTGGAGTGCTTTGTTGAATAATGATATGCTAAGGTTTCATGGCTTGCGCAAAGTCATGTGGATTCACAAGAGTATAAAACACTTCAGTAAGTTACAGCAAGATAAATAGACCAAAGTTCCCCACAAAATCTTCTGGTCTTCAGGATTTTGTTTAGCATTTCATTATTTTGCACTTTTTTAGCTTCATAGTGACAACATAGTTTTCTTTCAGTTAAAGAAGATTTTTCTTTTCTCTTGAAATCCTTCCAGAAAATAAGAGCTATGTTACAAGAATAAACATATAATAACACAAAATTCTTTATGCTATTTTCACAAACCTAAGCAACAAAATCTCTGAAAATCACTACAGGTTATTTATTAGTATGCATACAGAGTATTCGGGTTTTTTCCCAGCAGAACTACCATTTGATCCAGATGAAAAATATATTCCTGTCAAGTCACCAGCAGTTTTTGTCAACAAGAATGTTCATTTTCTGTGCTGATTCAGCTCTATGGATATTGAAGCATGAAAGTCAGATGAGCATGTGCATGGTGTAATTATGACACCAAATTTGAAAACCGAAAAATTTTGTTGTCGTGCAATTACTGACTACCTCTGTTTCCTTCTTTTGTCTAAATTCTTTACATGCCTGAATAAACATAGATAATATAAACATACATGGCAAAATAACAGCTTAAAATAGGGGTGTGAAGAGCTGAGCAATCAGGCACAGTTGCTAAAATAAGGTAACACAGGCTGAATTCAGCAGGCAAAACCCCTCTCTGGAGCAACTCAAGAGTTTTATCAATTTCAGGAGGCCAGGGTACATCAGTTGGAGACCTTGTCAAAAAGGTGTTTAATGGTGACCTACTTTACTCTTTGGAGGTGGTTGCTTTTCCTTGTTATACCTGTTTTTTGTCCCCTCAGGCTGCCTTCAGACTGCAAGCTAAGTCTGTACGGGTTCCACTGTTACCGAAAATGACCAAGCTCTTAACAGCAGTTTTCAGCACTACGTAATTTGACCTATTGTGTTTACTAAAGGAGACATCAAAGGACTCTCGAGCACTTTCAAGATATGTCTATTTTTATTACTTTGACATAATTGATTACTAGTCAGATTTGGACCATCCTAATTTGGTTGCTCCTCCAATGCTTGTTCGGGATGCAAACGTACTAAGCAAACCACAACTTTTGAGGAGTGTTTGGGTTTAACTAATTACTTTACCAGTGTACACAATACACTTTAAAAGTTGCTAGTTCAGATAAAATGTTAAGACTTAAAGGTAATTACTCAAAAAGGGCAGTTAAGGTGTTTCACAGGCTCCCCAGTATGGGCACGGCTGTTCAGGGGTCATAACACACTGTGTTGATTGAAGTGCAGGTTTCCATTCACCTGCCTTGCTACATGCGAAGTACAATTTTCACTGTTTGACTAGAGTTACAGGGCATTAGTAAGCCTGAGCTAATCAGCACATTGATGGTGTACTTCATACACTGTAGTATAAATCGCCTTTTATCTCAATAGGTTTCTCTACAGAGATCAGCCAGTGTTTCAGAAGACCTGGGTCRGGGACCCTTACTCAGTTAGGAGCCGCCAGTACCACTGATGTCACAAATGGCCTGCAGCAAACGACCTCTGCTGGCCATTCCTCCTTCTTCTGAGGCAGTCCTGCTGGTGAATTGTTTGCATATTTGTAGCTAAATAAACATTACACTTCAGCAGAGGCAGCAGGTTGACTTTCCGTCACTCTTCATTTAGATGTTTTTTTTCTTCTTCAACATTCTTTTTTTTTCCTCCCATTGTGTTTTATACAGAATAATGCTATGTTTCCCTGGGGAAATTATTACAAAGTCCTGTAGAGTGCTGTGTTTTAATTGCTTGATGCTGTATTGACTTAATTTAATGATTTAAGAAAATTAGAAAGTCCACAGAAATATTTCAGATTTTGTTTGTTTGGTTGGTTGGTTCATTTTTCTTTGAACTGTCAGGAGCATATGCTGTTTATTTAGACAAGGGATTTAATTAGCCCACTATCAAGTGGAACTAGGAGTCATTTTACTCTTCTTTCTGTCCTTTTGAGCAATCTCATCTTTAAAGATTTGCCTGATCTTTTCTTTGGTATGTCCCAGTTAACCACGAAGTATCCAAGAGTTTAATTAGACCTCAAATATCCAGGTAATTATAGCCAAATATAAATCTTAGAAGGATCAGCAGAGAAGGCAACTTATTTTAAAAAAAATATTTACAGACCTGACAGTTCTGTGCACTGGGGTGGAGTACAGAATTTATACAAAATTCTGGCAATATCTTGAAAAGTAAGTGTGGAGGTGACTTACAAATCTAGGGAATAGCCAGCTCCATAGGTCTAGAAGTGTGCTGTGCTATAGCTGACTTATGGTCCAGAAGAAGGGGAATGTCTGGAAAAAATAGAAAAGAAAAAGCATTACTAAGATAGGCATAAATGAGGCTATATTAATCGCATTTACCAACTGTAGTACTATTCCATGTCATTGCCTAGGAATCAAGATAGCCACTCTTTTCTTGCTTTCATCTCCATCTGTTGGACATATACTTCCCTAAATTGAAGAGGCATGGTGTTTTGGGGTTGGGTTTTTTTCTTCTTTTTGCTCCTCTTTATTCTTGTGAGATGACAGAGAATGAGTATGGGTTACTGTCAGTACCAGACCTGGCTAACCTTGAAAAGGGGAGCCAGGCTCAGAAATCTCCTCAGCACTGTGGTTGCACAGCAGTCTGAGAAGGCATGATGAACTGCTGTTTCACTGCAGTGTCAGTGGGCATTGTGACAGAGGAAGAACTTAAGAGCAGAGTGCAGTCCTACAGCAGAGATCATCTACTCTGTCCTGGACTACCTGGAAGCTGGTAGTTTTTCTGTGCTATAATTAGCCACTGTCAATGAATGCACATTGCGTCACAGGAATTAGTTTTGTGGCATTCTCACCTTTGCCTTCCAAAATAAAGGAAATACCTTTCAGTGACAGCTCTTATGCCAAGGGACTCAAGTACTAAGGGAATAAATATACCCTCAGTTACCTGGTCAAGGATATACAGTCTTCACTGACCAATGCTGTTTAAAAAGGAGAGTGGTCTGCTGCTGACAATATACTGACATATATATAGCTTATTTTCCCCAGAATTCCCATCATGAGCGCAGCTTGTAGTGTTTTGATAGTGGTTTTACTTCATATCTGTTCATTTGACAGTGTGTACTTCCCAGATTATGTCAGCTTTGTCCTCTGTAGGTCCTTTAGTGAAGGGGAGGATGTATCTGTTTTCCATCACTGCAGCTTCCTCCCAGGAAGGGAGGGGATTTTGCAGTCTCATTTATTGCAACAAACCTGGCAGAGCCTGACACAAATCAATTACATATCTGGTCTCTTATTCATATGAGTGAATCCTAAGGATACGTGTTCTGATTTGAGTAAAACTTGTGAAATAGCAACTCCTTGGAAGCCAGTAAAGCTCCAAATCTATGCAAGTCTGTATGTGACCAGCAATCAGATCATTCTGGATCCTCATGAGCAGTACATACTGGATCAGCTACCTAGCATGGATGGAAAAACTGGATGATTCATGTAATGGGTCAAAATTTAAAACTCATTGTAATATTAAATTTACTATGTACTTTCTTATGCATTGTTAGTGTTACTTGACTGATGTTGCTTACAGTAGTTTCATGTCATACAACTCATTGCTTTCTGTGCTTTAAATAAATGCATCTTCAACTCAAGGTAACTGAGTGGATATTCACAGCTTCATCTTCTGCTATTTCTGCAACTGTTAGAATAGCTGTAGAAACCACTACTGTGGACCAGTGCTAACCACTGCATAAAAAGACAGCTCCAGTTTGGAAAAACCCATGCAATGTAAGTAGATAGTAACTGAATTTTGGCTGGGGATATCTGGGAAGTTAGCACTGAATACAATAATTTTTTCTTGAGCTGAGGATTTCTTTGCCTTTGTTTTATACCCAGCTCCTGGGTAATATTTCCCACTCCCCAGAAGTAGCAATCAGAGAAAGGAATTAAAATGTTAAACCCATGGCTGAGAGATCAAAGCATGGCATTTTTCTTAAATAAATAAAAACCGTGTCTACTGCTCTGTTCTCTCATGCACAAAGTTGCCATGTTGGAATCTGATGTGATTCTTAGAAATCTTTCCATTTTTCTTTACATTCTTGTTTTCATTCTTTTCAAAATTAATTCCCTACAATCTGCAACAAGAAATGCCATTCTAAGCTGCAGGGAATTTTAAAATTCAACAAGAATACATGCTGTTAGTAGGACACTGCAGCTACTTAGGCAATTATGACAGCACCTGCTTTCAAAACATAATGGTTAAATTGTAAAATTTTTGGACATTAGTTAGATTAGAAAGTAATACCATGCTTATTGAGTAGTAATTTTATAATATGATCATTATGCTATCACAAAATTACCCCACTGATTCTATTATAAATGTGATTTGTTTCCTTATTTTTCTCTCGAACACTTTGCCTACCATGGACAGGTAGCTATTTTCAATAAACACCAGCAGAAGCCACTTAAGGTGCCAGGTCTCAGAGTCAAGTGAAAGGATGAGAATCTCAGCTTTCTTCTGTGGGCAACTAAACATCTGGATGTAAAAATACAAAATAAAAACTTAACCTGCATGTAATGCAATTGCAACTTTCTTGCAATTTCTTAAAATACAGGAAAGTAACTGTATATACATGGTCTTATGTCCAATTTTAAGCCAGTCTCCTTAGTTTTTGACATTCAATTATTTCATAGTTGGGTGTTGACAGAGCTGCATAACTGTAGCAATGGAGACATTGCATGAAATGAATCACAGTTCCTACAGCTCTTCTGGGGTGTAATGATTTTGCTTGTGTTTAGGGAAGTGGCAGAGAGACAGAGGTTTTTGCATACAGCAGGAACAGCAGCTAATCACACCCATTGTGAAATGATTCGAATAGAAAGGGAGAGATTGAGCTTCCTCCTAGATGGAGGCTTGTGTTTGCTGATCAAAAAAGCCAGCCTTTTGGTGGCAGGGTAGTTTTCAGTTGACAGTAGTACTTTGGCCTGCTGCAGAGGTTATTCTAGGTGCTTGTTTTGGAAAATGGCAATACCAATACCAAGAAAATGGTTGAAACAATACCAGACATCCTCTTGATAGAAAAGCTCATTACTATGAAAGAGTACTGAGCAAATTACTGTGCTACTTAGGCCTGTTTTACAGATGGAAGAACTGTGTGTCTGCTGCCTCAACCTTTTATCTTTTATCCTTACTGTTGTTTACTTGGTAACATAAAATAAATATATGTTATTTATAAATGTTCTTTTCCTTTGCAAATCTCATATGTTCTAGACAGACCAGTAAATATTATCTCATTTTACAGCTGCATTAAAGGCCGAGGGAAATGGAGCAATTTTCGAAGGGTAGCATAAGGAGGAGCACAACCAGATTCTTTTCATTTATCCTCAGTCTGTTGGACCAGGACCAACCAGCTTGTGGATGCTGAAGGCAACTCTTATTTCTGCTGTGAGCTGGACCAATGCAGCTATCTTGTGACAGGAATAAATTCTGCCAAACATCATCTGCACCACAACCTTTTCTACTATTCTTATCAAAGCATGTGTAGTAATAAGTTAATTGGGCTGGTTTTCATTTGGGCAATATTTTGGAAATTCCATTACAAAGACCTGAGCTAGCCCTGACTATGTAGATCTCTTCATGTGGACTCCACGCTCCATTTTATCTGTAGTGTTCTTGCTAGATGAAAAATCCCAGTGATAGAGGATACCTAGTGCTGAAAGCAATCATCATCTTTCAGTATTGGTGACCTGTTCAAGTATAGGTTCTGTTCAAGTGTCTATGTTTGGGCCTTTTGTGCTGTTATTTTTATTACAGCAACTCCTATATATCCTCCCAACATCAGAGTTTCACTGGCCAAATTTAACATGAAAAGCACAAGCAGAGGCAATCTCTACTTTTTAACAGTTCACAAACTGAAACTAAATATGGAAGAATGAATTGTTGTATGTTACTCTCCCTCCAAAAAGCGAGATTTTCCAGATACCAAACAATGTTGAGATTTGAGTTGAAAAACATGCTGATAAAATCCTGAAGCAGCAATCTGCCTCTGGAATAAGAATGTCCACGTAGGGTGTTAATAAACACGTGCAACAGAAGGAAGATGTCACACTTGCCTGATGTTGACAAATCTTAAGTTCTGACACCATAATGTGGTTCTTGAAGATAGACTACTGTGTAAAACCCTGTTCTTTCCTGCAGGACTGAGCAAGCTTCTAGCTTATATTTTCCACCTTAAATCAAACAGGAACTCTGCAGCGAAATTGCAGGGTGAACATGCATCTCCTGGGCTTCAGTTCAACCTGGATTCCTAAAGACCACTTTTTGCTTCCGCTTCAGTTAAGAATCTCATTCAGGTTTCATTTTCTTTATAGGTTTCCCGTAATCTATGACTTTCAGACTTTGATATTCCAAACCCAGCTGTGACTCATGTCAGCTGATCCCTATGCAACAGGCGAGGCACAGGGAGAGCAATTCCTCTCTGCAACATGTGCAGATGGACTCGCAGTGTGCTGAGTGCAGCACTGATCAAAGGCAGTACAGCGGGGCTTGGGAGCTTCCCCAAAATGTCAGCTGTGCTCCCAGTATCACAGCTAGCATCCAGAGAAGGCTGGAAGAGCAGAAGAAAGCAGGGAAGTGGAGGGAAGGGCAGAGGTTCTCAACTTCAGCGTGAACTTGTTTGATGCAGAACTGGAGGATTTACCTTATGTATTCTTCCCTCAGAAGTCTCACAAAGAAGTTTACACCATGACATCTGATGTATAACCTTTAAGCAATAACCAAGTGTTTTACTCTTTCACTATCTTGTCTAATAGCTGGCATCTGCCTAGACAAGAAGGAATCGTCTTAGGACATCAGACATAGTCATTACCTGGATAAATTTAGGTGAGGTAGGGAACTTACATACTCTGAGATCACAGGAATATTCCCACTAGCTAAAGATGATGATTCATTAGGAAATGTTAATGCAGAGTCACAGGTAGAAAAGTAATAGGCCAGAAGTACAAAGAAGTTGGATTTGTCTTAAACTTGGCTTCCAGTATTTTCCAGCAGGAAAAGTGAACAGTTGATTTGGGCAGATGAGGTGGGGTTTCAGTACACTGAGGGAGGAGAGATGTGCTTCATGCAGGATCACATAAGGAAGGAGATAGGTCTTGTAGGATTGTGCTGCTTCAGTTTTCCTGGTCATGCTCTGTGCTATATGCTACTAGCACTTGATACATTCACTCACAGTAGCAAAGCATCTTGAATCAAATGGTGTTGTCATGACCAACGGATTAACACTAGAGTCTGGATGGATTGTCTAAATTGACCCAGAACGGCAGCATGCTCCCCACTTTTTCATCTGGCTATACAGGGACAATTTTCTATGCCCAAAAATGACCAGTCTCCTAGACATCAAATCAAATCAAATCAAATCACACACGGACATGGGTGTTGTTCTGCATAAACTATAGCCAAACACGAGGTGGATGGACCTCTCCCTGTAACATTAAACCTCTCAGTACTCACGTTATACTACCTCATTCACACGAAGAAAAACTTTCAGCCTTTTTACTTCAATATTTGTAAGACCATCATCATGGAATTGAACTTGAATGTAGCAGGGTGATGGCAGGTAATTATATACAGCCTGTATAGCATAAGCCACATATTACTAAAGCCATGCTCCCTTCCTTTGCCTTCCTTTCCCTTCCCTTCCCTTCCCTTCCCTTCCCTTCCCTTCCCTTCCCTTCCCT
>JACAXG010000119.1:2530339-2631722 GCA_018881555.1 Amblyornis subalaris
CTTCCCTTCCCTTCCCTTCCCTTCCCTTCCCTTCCCCTCCCCTCCCCGCCCGCGCACCCCCTGGCGGCGGAAGCTCGGAGGGGCCCGGCTCTCGGCGGCAGCGCCCCCTAGCGGCGCGCTCGGGAAGCACGGCCCGATCGGCGCGAGCGGGGGAAGCGGCCCGGCTGCCCGGGCGCGTGCGCGGCCCCGCCCCGCGGCGCGTGCGCGGCGGAAGCAGCCCATGTCGGCGTGCGGGGGGAGGGTGGGAGAGGTCGGCCATGGTGTTGGAGACCCTAGCGCGCATCGTCAAGGTCCAGCTACCCGCGTACCTCAAGCGCCTGCCGCTGCCCGAGAGCGTCGGCGGCTTCATCCGCCTCACAGGTAGGCGGGGAAACCAGACCTCGTTCTCGCCGCGGCGACGCGGTCGGTCCTGCCTGAGATCCGGCTCCCACCCCTCGCTCCAGGCATCGCTCACTGTGTCCCGGCCGTGTCACAGAACGAGGAGCCCCAATCCTTAAACTGTTGCAGCAGGAGAGTGATCCGGCAGGAGGTGCGGGTGCCCTGTGGGGCAGGGGGAGCTGTCGTGATGAAGGGCAGGCACAGAGTAAAGCGTTCGCGCCTAAAACTCCACTCGGTGCCAGCGCCGGCGAGCGAGAGGCCGTGCACGGAGATGGATTGGGATTCAGCCGGGGGCCTAAAGCACGACCTCTTCCTCTTCTTCACAGGCTAAAGACAGCATCTGTACCGACTTATACCAACAAAAACATCCCTTTCTGGGAACCTGCTGCATACACAAAGTCAGGGTATTTTTTTTTAATGTAATAATTTTTGCAAGTATTTTTTTGGTGAGGGAGTGAAGATACCAGTTCACTGATTGTAGCCCTGTCACGGAGCGAACAAGAAAGAAAACTGAATTCTGGCGAATCCTCTGGGTGTTCAGTGCTTTGCTCTCGGTGCCCAGACTCGGCTGTGGTAACGTAGGCAGGACCTCAAGCAGTGTCAAGTGACATTAGTTCGGTGATAAGAAGTAAGGAATACTCTCACTGGAAGTAGAGAAAGTGCAGAATCAACCTTGTCTCTTGCAGCATTAAGCTATATATGACTGTAATAGCGTTGGAAATGTGTTAAATTTAGAACAGGCATAGTTTATTTAAGTTTGAGTACTTTTCTTTTTCCCCAGCATGTTTATGCTGCTTATAAACTGCAAGTCCTATTATCTTTCTCAGGGCAAGCAAACCTCTTTTAAATTAACTGTTCTTTTTCCACAACTACTCTCTTACTTGAAAAAGTTGTTAATTATATTAACCAAATAGAGAAATTCGGCTGCTACAAAGCTGGGAGGAAGGGGATAGAACAAACTACAGAACAATGCAGCTTCTTCTATTCCTAGCATCTGGCAGTTTCCTACTTAAGTCATTGCCCTTGTAACCACAAGCTGACTTAAAATTTGTTAAGCATAGTAATATTTTAGTCTCTGATTGCTTCACTTGTCTAAACATATCTTTCTTTAACAGGATTATTTGGGCAGTGTCTGTATTCACAATGTGTAGTAGTAATACAATGTATTCTGAAAACCTCTGAAGTAACAGTCTGAAAACCAAAATCAGGACTTTGGGTTTTTTCATGATGTGATCAGTGGGGGAGAACTGTTTTGCTGTCCCATTATTTACCCCATTGATAGGTACTTCCTTGAATTTGGAGGGAAGGCAAGGAGCAAACAACTGATATATTAAGTGGGGACCAAACATGTGAAATGTCAGTCCCGAAAATATTAAACGGAAGTAGAAGAAGGAGCTGAGTGAGAAATTGCTTTGAGGACTGGTGGGATTTAATGAGACCTGAAAAATCCACTGCCTGTAGTTATTAGTGATTTTTTTGACTCTAAAAATGGGAAACAAAAGTATAATTAAAATACGTGGTTATAGAGACAACATTTTAACACTTTTTCATGTTTTTTTTCAATAGTAAGCTAGACTAGTATCTGCTGCCGTGCTTATACATCTTCCTCTCAGGGTGAATATGAATAAAAATGGAGGAAAAAAAGCAAAACTGTACAAGGTGCTTAAAGTTATGGTATGGGGTAAATGCACATAGTGAGAGTTTTGAGAAGAAAATTGAAGGACACTGCATCCTAGGCACCTAAATTAAAAAGCTATCGTCTCTTAGTGCTTAAAGGTTATTGAAAGTCATTGAAACGTCATTGCTAATTGAAGAGTTGTGTGCTGACGTGCACTCAGAGCTGCTCTCAGTCTTAAGTTTCATCTGAGAAAATGATTGCTCCAGCAAGTGCTGCCTCTCCTGTGTTGTTGTGGTCTTTGTCCTGTACTAAAGTCATGAGCCTTGAAAAGCAGGGGATTCCCAATCTGGGGTTATTTTGCAGTGAATTATCATTAGGGAAAGATAATGTTAGACAATGGAAAAGACTAGATTAATGTTCCCTTTTGTGTTTACTACTGTTACAAATTACAGGGTATATGCTTTGGCAGATGGCGTTCTTTGCTTCTTTTTTGGTCTGAAAACATTTAAAGTGCATTAACATTTGCCCTTTGGTGGCATCTACTGAATTTAATCGGGGAGCAGCACTACGAAACACTCTCTAGCATAGACATTGTTTGCAAAGGCAAGCCAGAACCCAGATTTGGAACAGTGCAGTCTTCTTAACTCTTTTATTGCTCCTGTAAACTCTAATTAGCTTGCAGGCAGATGCCACTTCAGTTCCTGTAGTGCATCAGTTGTAGAAACAACAGACCAAAAATATATGGAGCACTTTTTTTAATAGGATGTGTGCTGATTAAAGATCTTGACAGCTGTTGTCTGTTGTGACCTTACCAAACCAGAACAAAAAACTGCTTGTTTGAACAGAAAGACTGTTAACATCCAGTGCATAACTCCTGAAGGTAAAAGCAATGAGGGAGGAAGGAAAGAATGTTTGACCTTGGGTTTGAAAGTGGATATATAAATTATCATGCTGTGCTGCTCAGAAGCCTCTTTCAGTGTCTTGTCATAGCTGCTTTAGCCTTCCATTTTCAATTTCAGTGAAATGAACAGTGTTGTCTCATGCTAGCATGGCTTTTTATCCTGGAAGATGTCATTAAAATGGCACAGACATTCACCTCAAAACAGCAAACTACCAAAACCAGTCAGGACAGATCTGCTTGTTAGTTCTGAAGAGAATGTAATTAGTAAGTAATCTGAATTTGCATGAAGAATGTCATCACTTTAGAGAATATACAAGCACAGTTCAAATCTTGACTGGTAGTTAATACTTGTTAAAATTTTGGGTTGCAGTTGAGCTCTTACTGTAAGAAGCTGCTTTTGGGTCTGCATAGGGTTACTTCCACAAAAGTTAGCTGAAATATGAGTCAAAGATATCAAATGAGTAGTTAAAGGAAGACAAGCAGGGAACACCCGCTTTGATTTTGCTTTCAGTGGCTGGCCTGTCCCTTTATTCACAGTTTATGCGTTCCTTTTATATTTGGACTTGTTACTGTTGAACTAAAAATTAAGACGACCTAGCCTTGAAAATGTCCATGGCCTCAGTTTCTTGGAATTCTCTGGTTTCTGATACTTTCCAGGACTTACCTTTGGGATTGGTCTCTATCTGACACAAGTCAAGTTTGAAGACTAACCTGTTTGATACACTACTCTTCATTTCTGGCTCCAAAGTCTGCCTCTCCCCATGCAACAGAATTGGTAAAGAATCTCCAGAATCAATGTAATGGCTGAATTCTGAGTTGTCAACTGTGAAAATAAACAGTTGTGAATTGCCTTATATCTGCTTCAGAAAGGTATGAATGGCTTCAAGAACAGAGCAGTCTACAATTGTAGGAAGACCTCATTGCATTAGTTTGGGTGAAGGGTTTCTCCCATCCCTGCTCACTCAGCCCAAAGATCTCTGACAGTGTCTTGTATCTCCTGCCTTAGAACATGATCATGTTGGTTTTTCAGTTTAAAGATAGGAGCTTCTGGCAGTCTTCAGGCAATAATAAGCCAGTTTATGATTAGTGTACACATTGGTGTAGTTGTGGGCTTTTGAGAGACTCAGATTAGAAATAAGCAAAGAATTTACTGCCTAGTGAGGACAAAACTATTTATCAGTAGTTAACTTGGTACAAATATTAATAACCATCATAAATAATATCCTTGTACATACTATTAATGTTTATTTCTAATTTCCTTTCTCAGAGGTTGCAGCTATCATGTTCCCGTTGCATTTGAATGAATCCAACTGGTTATGAGTGTTCCATAGGCATGACTACTGTTCTGATTTTGATGCTGTATCAGAGTGTTTGGTATTTCGTTTTTGTGTGTCAATCCTAGCCCGGTTACATTCATCACACACTTGATAGGTGCCCTGGTTCTGGTGTGCCTCTTGGAATGTCTGTTCTGTGCTGGAGTTCAGAGGAGTAGCTTTGTAGAGATCCAACAGTCAGGTTAAATACAAAGTTTGAGATTTTTTTTCGGTGACCAAATATTTTTCCTCCCTTTTGAAGTACATTCCAAGTCAGTCCTTGATGTAAGGTCAGAAAGTGCATTTGGATTCGTGTTGATAGAGCATTCTGGAAAAGTGATAGAAGAGGCAAACAGGCACTGCTGTCCAGGAAACTCAGCATTTTGTGTAGCTGAAAATGTTTAAGTATCTCAGTGTTAATTATTATTTAGGGCTTCCAGCTTGTTGGAGGAACTAAGAAAAGAGCACCAGAGATTAGTGTATTGCACTGACTCTAGCGAATTTTGTCAATTGTTGTATGTAGGGACTGCTGCAAGTGCCGTTGGGAAATGACTACTGAGACTTCTTGCAGTGCCTTCAGCATTTATGCAGGTGATGCATTTCCAGATAAATGCACTAACTGCACTAACTGTGGCTGTCACATCAAAGGCAACAAAGAACAAAAAATTAGTCCCACAAATTATTTTCATTACATGATCTTCTTCCAGAAAATTCAAATTCTTAAGAAAAATCCACTGTATTCTAACTGGAAAAGTATTAACATAAACGTGTTCTGTTAGTACAAATAAAACCAAGCTATACAGAAGAATGCATTTTCTGAGAGCTACAACCCATCTGGCATCCTTAGCCTACTCTGTTGTGTTTTCTTTCTCATACATCTTAATTTCAAAAAACAAACTGTACAAAATCTTACTATGTTCTGATCCTAAATAATTTAGAAGAGTAACTTGATTACAGTGTCTTGGCTTAAAAAGTGCTTGTGCAGCTGTTTGTGCTCCAGTTCATTATACTTTTTCTAAACTCTTCTAAAGTATATTTAAACTCCCTCCTATATAAGTGTTTAGATTTAATATATTCTCCAGCAGTTTAGAAAAATGATCTCAACCTTTATTGCACCATGGGTATTTAAATTACACTAGAGTATTGTCACAGCATGTTTTACTGGAAAAGTGGATCCTTACTTATATAGATCTTCTATATATATTTATATATATACATATATAAAATGCCAATTTTTAATGCATTTCTTAAAAAGTCCAGTAAGTCTTCTCTCACAGTATTCGTAGAAGATTTATAATGGTGTAGCAGGGCAGCCAAATCTGCAGTGGATACTTTTATCTTTTACCTGTACTTAGAAGAAGTTCCTTACCTTGGTAAAAAGCAATTTTCTGTGACTTGATTTATTGATCTTAGGTGTCTTTTCTTTCTCTGTGTGATAGAAACTGATTGCAGATCCCTGAGCAGAGGGACTGAAAAATAAAACCAAAAAGATTGGTGAAGGTTTTGCCAGTGCTTGTGTAATAATATATATAATTTCTACCAAATGTTTCTAAAAAGTCCTGCAACAAGTAAAATGATAAAAACTTCTAGAATATAAAAACCTGAGTTAAGCAATTAAAAATTGAATTATAAAATTTATTGAATAGTTTTTCATATACAGAATGTTGAGATACCTGCACTGAATACACTTACTGCATGTAATCGTGCTCAGTTTGTTAGTATAAGTGCTGGCTTGCTTCAAGTGAGCAGAACCCCTGTAATTTTAGGGTTGCCCATTTCAGGAAATCTCTTTTTTGTTTTGTATTTATTCTCTTCCTTTGAGTCATCTTCTAGAGTGATAAAATTTAATTTCAGATGATATTGTAGGAGTCAGATTTTTACTTTGGCTACAGTAAGCCCTAGGATTTAATCTCTGACTTTTTATTTCTTAAGACCTACCAATGGACTCTTTTTTGCCCTCAGAGCCTTGCTGACTGAGCAGCCCAATTCCATACCCTCAGTCAAAGCCATTTGAAAGTAGCTGATGCTACACCATCCTGGAGTGTGTCCAGAGCCAAACTAACCCCCACCTTATCTTTAGTTTCAGAATGGCTGCGGTTATTGCCTTTCCTGGGCGTGCTGGCCTTGCTTGGTTACCTTGCTGTTCGGCCCTTCCTCCCCAAGAAGAAACAGCAGAAGGATAGCTTGATTAACCTCAAGATCCAGAAGGAAAATCCAAAAGTAGTGAATGAGATAAACATTGAAGATCTGTGCCTCACTAAAGCTTACTGCAGGTGTTGGCGTTCTAAGACGGTAAGACAGTGTGCTACTGTAGGATTAGAGATTGAAACCTGCATGTTTTTGTCGGTGCGTTGGTGGTGGATTGCTCTGTGTTGAGTTGTTGCTTTTGACTGAAGGTGGAACATGTTGTTCCTGGGTTTTGTAGAATGGCACAGACCTATCCATGTTCAGAAAGCAACTGTAGAAACTTGAAAGAAACACAGTAGAGTTTTTCTAGAAATATTTAGAGGGTGACCACATGTGAGTAGAATAAAACCAAATAACCCTGGTTTACTATTTGGAAATACATTGCAGCTAATTAAAAGATAACTACTCTTATTTTGCAAAAAACAATGCTCAGAAAGTCATTCATATTCGAGTGAAAGTAAGGTTGGGCCTGTGTTGATGAGGGAGATTCCTGTCTGGTCCAGAGCAGTCAGATGACTGGTTTGGATAGTCCATATCCCCCAAATCAACTAGATGTAAATGAGTATATTTCATCTAGCCTCATTTCGAATTTCCTGATTCAGTTTTGAATGTCCTGACTGCACTCTGGTTTTGTCTTCTCTGGACCGAATGCTTTACTTTTTTGATAAAAAAGTCTGCCCTGAACTGAAGAAGCTCACTCAACTATTCTCACTTTGGACTAATCACTTCAGCCAAGTATTTCAGCTTTTCTTAAAAAAGTACTTTCTGGTTGCAAATGATTAAATCTATTAACAGCACTCTTAATAGTTCCACAATAAATCTTAATCCATTTGTACMTGTGATGGCTGCTTTGTTTGCTGTTCTTTCATGGAGAAGGCTTCGTCCCTGACTTAGTGTCTAAGAACAGCTATTTTAGGATCTTGCAAACTTAGTTACCCATTAACAGTGTTTGTTTTCCTTAGTATCATGTGTCCTGTGTCTKATAGGAGGCAGGGAGTTTGACGTTGAAACAGGACATAATAGGAGGAACTAGCAGCACTATCAAAGTGCTTTGTGCACAGGAGGAAGTATAGAAATCACCATGTAATTGCTGTACAGAGTTATACTAATGCCTTGTGTATGTTTTCTTTCAGTTCCCTGTCTGTGATGGCTCCCACAACAAGCACAATGAATTAACAGGAGATAATGTAGGTCCACTAATACTCAAGAAGAAAGAAGTATAGCAGATGCTTAATCTAGATCATGACTGATAAATAGTCTTTTATACCGTTGTAGTTGCAAGGGACAGCATTTTATTATGTGATTGGTATGATTTAGTTTCGTGATTGCTGTAGATTTCTTTTTGGAATAAACTGCATTTAGACAGTGATGAATTTGTCACTGTTCTGGTACCTTATTCTGAGAAGAATTTTGCCTGCTTTGTAAAACTGTAAAGTACCTATCTTTGTATATGTCGTTTATTTCAACAATAAATTGACTTTCTACAACTAAGCCTTTTTTGTATGAAAATACAATTATAGAACTGTCACTATTTCAAGTGACGTAAGTGCACTGTTGATTCTGTTCTGCTGAGAAACCATGTTTTATTTTGCTTTTCAGGAACAAATTTAAATGTACGTAAGTAGGGGGAGAAAAAGATACCAAATTCATCCTTTGTGAATATATATTCAGGCAGGCAGCAGATCTGTTAAGTCTTGTGAGCTGAAGGTCTGGCCTGCACCGTGCCTAAGTGGGCAGTTTGTTGGTCTTACAAAGCAGCCCAGCTCAGACAAACCCCACACTGCTAGAAAGTTTCATACAGCATCCTAGGTGGAGTGCTGGCAGTTCCAGGCCATGTATAAGCTAAATTATTGAGCAGGTCAGCCACCCACATTATCCCTTTATTTTGGGCTGTGTGTTGATTGTAAGGATATACAAATTTGCGTCTTACAAGTTCACTTGCACTATAGTCACTACCGTTTGTAATGGGAACTTTCATGGGATGAATGGGTTAAAAGACAGAACCGAGGACGCAGAGCTGAGTTGGTCTCTTGGCTTGTTACCCATTCGGAATTATTATTTAGGCAAGTCAGAACTTCGCTGTGGTGAGGCTTAATTTCAGATGCAGGTAAATAATTACTACTTACCGAACTGCTAGACTTCTAATTAATTATTCCAAAGTGCTTCATTCGCCTATGAAAGACTGTACCCATCAGTTTAAAAACAAAAATTTGATCCATGCTACAGTTTTAAGACAATGGTACTAAGATTTCACCCGTTCCTTAACAGCATTTCATTTGACCCATTGTTAAGTGGAAAGCCCCAGAGCTGTTGCCAAAGCTGATCACCACAGTGCTGAAACAGAAAGCAAGTCAGGAAGCTGTTCTCACATAAGGGCTCTTGCAGCAGCAGCAGCACAACTCAGGTAGATCATTCCTCCTCCATTTGTGACAGTTGTAGTTCTAGGTAGCAAAACCTCTTTCTTACCTTGCAGCAAAAGATGGCAGATTAGGATGAGATTGTGTGTTAAATGCCTGCTTTTACCAAGTGTGTAACAGAACCGTGGTATAATGTTTATTGTTTAAATGCTTCATGGTGGTCTTAATGGATGAGCAAACCATAAATGTATTAGGATATAATATTTATAATAGAGAAAAATATATAATGGTAAGTATCTTATACTCAGTTTTCACTTACAGCTGTATATAGAATACCAAGCCTCAATTCTTGGGTTTGATGAAGACAATACTGTGAAATGCAAAGCCCTGTCTTATTTTTTTTCAGGCTTTAAAATCCACAGTCTGCTGTTGCATAATCAATAGATACAGGCCTGTATGTGCTCCCATCTTTTATCAGGATACTTTCGTATTCAAATAGTTTGGTTGCCTCTGAAATCAAACCCAAACCTGTTAAGACAAACCTTGTTAAAGTGAGTAATACAGCAACATTGGTTTTGTTTCTCCCAAAAAACTCCTTGAAGAGAAGGACAAGGTAAGGTTTAAACTCCTGACTAACACAGCTTGATTATGTAATTATTTTTTGCTCCCTACTTGCTCTTAGATGAGATTGCTGTTAAACTACAAATGTGGGAATGGGATAAACGGGCAGTTTTTTTGTTTATGCTTATGTCTGTAAGGGAATGGAACACATTTGTAGTGTTGCAAGAGCAGCAGTCAGTCACAGTTCCTTTGTAGAAAGGACATGTTAGTAATTTCCACAAGATGACAATACAATGAGGACCACAAGCAAGATAAATCATCTATCCCTTGCATTTGAAAATCTGTCAAGGTAATACTGTCTCATGTCTGCAGAAATTTTGATAGCAAATCTCAATTTACTAATCAGTTCACATTATCTACCTAAAGTCTACAGAGATAGATAGCTAAAAGCTGAAGTGCCTATCTCGGCAGAAATTGAGCAAGTTGAACCAATTACCTGACTTTTCTAATCTAATTGGGAAGCTCCACACAAACGAATAAATTTGCCCTGAATGCTAATAAAAACCATAACTGAGGTAGTAGGACCAGGTTTTCACAGTTGTCCTGGGTTAGTTATATATTCTATTACCACCCACGAAAGCTGGACAAATTTCATAATTACAGACCTGGGACTCCTGATCTCAACTGAGATAAGCACTCCAGCCAACAGCAAGCACCACCCACCCTGGTTATCTGATCTCAGGTAATGGCCCATTAGCACCACCGAGCCTGACTAATTAGCCTGAACCCCATCGGAGGACTCTGGATCATCTCTTGAGAACCCGTGGGAGCATCTCGGAGGACCCTAGGACGCATCCAAGCTCATTACCGAAGCAACCAATAGAACATTGGGAAGATCCTTTTCCATTGTGAAAGTCCCCGCCCCTGGGGGAGGTGCCAGCCAAGAAGCACAGCATAAAACAAGGGTTTTGGATGGGAGAAAGCACCCTCGACTGGAGGGGACTCTGCTCTCGGGACTCCACTCTCGACAGGACCCTCGACTCGACTGGACTCCACTCCTCGGAATTGGATTCAGCTAGCTACTCCACTCCACTCCTCAGAATTGGACTCAGCTACTGCACTGCACTATCGGGACTGGACTACCAGGCCTTCCTGCAGTGCCTAACTGGACTGCACAGCTACCACCCTGGTCAACAGGGTGTCAGGTTGTACCGTGACTCTGTCTGTTTGTTTAAGCCCGTGTTTCTGTATTACTGCATTTATTTTAACCTTTTTTATTAAAATTGTAATTTTGACCTAAAATCTCTCGAGGTATTCGGTGTGGGGTTAATTTCCCCTGCTGGTTTACAGCCAAACCAGCACAACAGTCTTGATGCAAAATCTGGGGAAGCTGAAATTGGCGTGTTGTGACATACCTATTTACTCCACAGAACAGCAATGTTTACCTTTCTTTTCATTATCAATTTGAACATAGTTATAATAGACTACAAATAAACTTTTAAAACAGGTTTAGAGAAAGGTGTCTGACTTGGGGCAACTGCTGGACGAAGTAATTGAAGTGCAGCTGGCCAAAAATTTGATCTCTTGCACACCTTTATTTAAAAAGCAGCATGCAGAAACTATCATCCATTGTTTTGTGGCTGTATTACACCATGACTGTTTCACAATTAATTTTAGACTTCAGTCTAAATTCCCTAAAATATTCCCTGTGTAATAGCTTCAACTGGATTCTTTTTGAAGATTTAATAAAAGCTGGGGGAAAGGAGTCTCGTGAGAAATACCCACATAAAATGGCGAGGAAAGAAAAATTGATTCGATCTCATTTAGATTAGCAAAAAAGATGATGGTTGTCATTGGTATAGCTTATTCAGGCAC
Organism: Amblyornis subalaris; assembly: GCA_018881555.1. Classification (NCBI taxonomy): domain Eukaryota; kingdom Metazoa; phylum Chordata; class Aves; order Passeriformes; family Ptilonorhynchidae; genus Amblyornis; species Amblyornis subalaris. The sequence goes on from JACAXG010000119.1 coordinate 2,541,530, forward strand.
TCAGAATGGTGGAAGTTATCTAATCTATAATTGAGCGTGCACTGGGGTTAAGGGAACACAGTAAATCCCATTTATGAGATGTTACACTGGCAAGGAAGGATTAGGGGATATCAGAGGTTTGCTTTTGTACTTAAGATTGTGTCCAAATTTAAAGGGCTGTAATCCTTGCAACATCACACTTCTGTTATTGAACAGATTCCAAATTTGGCATAGTGATTGCTGTGGGAGGATTCTACTTTTTATAAAACTTTAGGAAAAAGTGAATCCTGTAAGTTTTACTCAAGTAGAACTATGTTATAGGTAGTCACTGTATTCCCCCATCTTGTCAATTAGGTTTACCAACATTAAAATTTCCAAATACTTAACCTCCTATTAAAACTACACCTATTTCACAGAATCACAGAATCAATGAGGTTGGAAAATACCTCTGAGATCATTGAGTCCAACCTATCATGACCACGTCAACTACACCATGGCTCTAAGTGCCATGTCCAGTCTTTCCTTAAACACCTTCAGGGACGATGATTCCACCACCTGCCTGGGCAGTCCTTTCCACTGTTTAACAACCCTTTCTATGAAAAAATTCCTCCTACTGTCCAATTTAAACCTCCCCTGGTACAGCTTAAGACTCTGTCCTCTCATCCTGTCACTGGTTGCCTTGGAGAAGAGTCCAACCCCCACCTGGCTACAATCTCCTGTCAGGGAGTTGTAGAGAGCGATAAGGTTTCCCCTGAGCCTCCTTTTCACCAGGTTGAACACCCCCAGCTCCCTCAGCTGCTCCTTATAGGACTTGTGTCCCAGACCCATCCCTGGCTCCACTGCCCTTCTCTGGACATGCTCCAGCACCTCAATGTCTTTCTTGTAGAGAGGGGCTCAGAACTGGACACAGCACTGGAGGTGTGGCCTCACCAGTGCCAAGTACAGGGGGACAATCATTGTCCTAGTCCTGCTGGCCACACTATTTCATGTTCAGCTGCTGTAGATCAGCTACATGTCCTTTTCTGCTGGGCAGTTTTCCAGCCACTCTGCCCCAGCCTGTAGCACTGCCTGGGGTTGTTGTGATCCAACGGCAGGACTCGGTACTTGGTCTTATTGAACATCATTCCGCTGGGCTTGGCCCATCGATCCAGCTTGTCCAGATCCCCGTGCAGAGCTTTCCTACCCTCCAGCAGATCGACATTCCCACCCAACTTGGTGTCATTCGTGAATTTACTGAGGGTGCACTCAATCCTCTCATCCAGATCATCAGTAAAGATACTGAACAGGACTGGGCCCAATACTGATCCCTGGGGAACACCAGGAGTGCATGTGAAGTAGGCAGAACAGGCACAGAAGTCCAGGGATGACGCAGTAATGACCAAGCACAGCAGCCTTAACCATTCATCAGTGTGCAGTTTGAAAGCATCTTCCTTTCAGGTCAGGAGACAAACTTTAACTGAACTAAAGATGGTACATTCCAGAGGAAGCAGAGAGAACAGCAGTGTGTATAGTAAGAAAAATACCAATGTACTTGACAACTGTTAGGGGAAAACTTGCCAAAGAATTTCCTGGTATTTTTATCATTGTGCTGGAATTGCAGGCTATGAACTTTAAGTATTTCTCAAGAAGCTTTCTTTTTGGCTTGGAGAGGAAGGCTTATACAAAGGCACGCATATTGAGCTGTACACTGCTCATCTGTATACAGATGCATATACAACACTCTACAAATAGTACAGTTTCAACATTAAGAGTATTTAAGCAGTTAAAGTGCTTTTGTACATTTGTTGTTTTGCATATTAAAAACGTAAAAGCTAAAATAGAAATGGTTAGTTCTTACTAATGCCAAAATCTAGACACATCAAATGTATTCTACAGAGTATCCTGTAAAATGAGTTCAGTGAACTGAAGTGTAGAAATCTGCAGGGGGGTGTTGTCCACCTCAGTTACAGGCACAATCTAACATCCTTTCTAAAAAATAACAAAGTAACTTCCAGTTTCTGAGGGATGCTGTACTGACCTCATGCCTCAGAATGGAGTTAGTAACAACTTACTTGGAGCTAGTTACTTGTACAAAGTGTAGCAGAGAAAGACAGATTTGCTGGTATCTATCAAGTGATACCAAAACTAAAAGGCAAGAGCAGGATTTTGATCAACAGAGGTTACTCCTAGCATCTCTCCCTTGACATCATGTTGTGTGAAGGCTGAGGTGCACAGGTGAAGAAGCAGCCATCCCAATCCCATAGAACCCTCTCTCAGTCCTTACAGTCACCCCACAACCCTCATCCCATTTTCAATCCTTGTTTCTACCAGCACTGACACCTGTATTTCCAGAGTCCAGTTGTCTCTTTGAGCATGTAAGTACCACGTGCTGTTCCTTGCTATGACCGGAGCTGACAGTCCCTTGAAGGCACAAAGGAGTGCATCAGCTGTGAGGAAGAACAGCAGTAGGAAAAGGCAAGTTTTGGAACACCAATGAGGAAGGAGAGGGGATCACCAACCCATGTCAGGACTTGTTCACTATATATCAGCAGTCTCTTACTTGGAAGTTGCTTTCTTTAAGTTGTTGAACTTGTCATCTCACAGCTCAGTTTCAACCATCAAGAAGTTATTCACATTAGTCTCAATTTTCTTCTGTTTATATACCACCTTATTGTAGCTATGGTGCAGTCTGGGCCCTGTGAAGGGGGCTCAGAATGGGTGAACTTTCCCTTGCAGGACTCTGTCCCTGAAGGCGGAGCAAAGGAGGAATCAGCAGCATAGCTACATGCGTTTACTTTATGCTTTCTCCTCCGTCACAGAGTCTTAAGCTTTGTAACAGGTCAGCTTGGTTTGAAATTCTCTCTAACTGTATTGTCATTAGTCAGTTTGAATTTGTTCTTCCTCTGAAGATGTTTCATTGGTTTTCTCTCATGTATCTCTACTTTCATTGGTTACACTCTGTTATCCCTACCCCTTAAAGCAGCAGAGAGAGAGCAGGTAGGGGTCTTTTCTGTTAACTCCCCTTCAAGCTTTGTTCGCCCTGCCTCGTCGGCAGAGACAAATAAACTTGGAATAAAGTTACAGAAGTCCAATTCTTTCGTCCTCTTGCCCTCGCTGCTACCTTAAAGAAGCTGCCTGTTGTGAGAGAGTTGTCAAACTGCTTCTGTGCACTGAGAACCCAGGAGGTTGCGAGCCCAGCTGAATCCAGGCAAGGGCAGGAAAAGCGGCACCTCATGACTCCACTCCATGCCTGAACAGTTCTGACCTTCTTCCTAGCCTCACCACCCACACATTTCAAGTAACTGTTGACTGCTAACTTCCCAGTGACTCACTGCTAGGTCAGCTTATTCACTGTATGTTCAGCTATTTCATCTCAAGGCACCATCAACATATAAAAATATTTTATAGAACTCCACTAGGGCGACTTTAAAAATAGCAGGCGTAACTGATAGTTTTAGTTTCCTTCCAGCAAGATTAGAGACATAGCATGTTCACTCAACAAAAGTGTCAGGGTTGAAGGATCAGACTGCTGTAGTTGTTTGTCTTATGAAGGCTCACAGGCCTCTGCCTCTTCTCCAACCTCAGCATCTTCCTCATCCTCCTTGCTACTTGTCTGAGCCTTCTGCAAAAGTCTGGGCCCTGCCAAGCCAATAACCACGGCTCCAATTGGAGCAGTGATCAAGATAGCCGAGAAAGCTACTGTCAGTACATCCATTCCATACTTTTCCAGTTGCTCATCTTGATGTCTTCTTGCTGTATCCAGGGCAAGAGAACCTATTGCAGCCTGCAGGGAAGAAAACATTGCTGAGATGGAGCAAGTAATCTTTAGCATTGAATCAAGGAAAAAAGGGACCAACCATCATCAACATTTCATATAAAGCTGACATTTTTAGTACATTCAATCCACTTGTTTCTAGGCAGTACATAGAACAGTAAACATTACACCTATGAGAACAATTTTCACTTGGCTACACTTGGAATTTTCTAAGCTAATGAGTTTATCTGGGTGGTTTCCTCCTGCGAAAAACATTGCTTAGCTGCCATCCACATTTCTGGAGAATGTGTGATTGATGAAATAGGCCAGTATATTGTGTATTGCAGCTCTTAAAATGCGACATTTTGAGAATGTATCCTGACAGTAGTCAACCAGTAGCAGCTTCTCTTCTGAAAATTTAATTCACTAAGCAGCCTTGCCTCTTTTGGTTATTAACTTTTGTTTGCAAGTAATCATGCTCTTGAGGCAAAGTCTAAATGACTTGACAATCACTGAAATAAAGGAGCAGAAATGCGGCCAGCCCGAGGCATCTCTATTAATATGGCTCTCAGATTACTTGTTGTCAAAGTGATCACAAATTGAAACCCATTGTAAGTCTTTGATGTGACTGTCCTTGCAGACACTTCATGTGTAAGAGTTCCCTCTTTTATGCTTTTACCTTTATTTTGAGAGTTCTCAGAATCTGCATGTGAAGGCACAATAATCTGCAATGGCTGAAAAATAGTTAAACTTCCTGTGGTATATGTACAATTCACTGTCATTAGTAAGAGTAAACCCAGGATGCAAGGAAAACACCTGCACACAGAAGGTTCTCCATGCACTTTGGAAGCAGACTTAAGGTGGTTTAGAATATGAACTGTCAATATACTACACTCTGCTGTCATTGAGCCTGAACCTTTCCCTGTTTACTGCTGTGCTAGTTACAAGGAGCTTTGCTAAGGACAACAGATTTAGCCTGGAATGAAAGTGATGTTGGATTGTTTACCTGGACAGTGGCTTTGGGAATCCATGCCAGTGAGATAAATATCTTCTCCTTGAAATTAAACCCAGCAAGAGACACCATCAGGAATGTTGCTAAGATCCGCACAACTAGGGCAATGCCTAATATAGCAACACAGAGCCCTGCAACAGAAAAACACTTCTCAGAACTTTGGTGCATACGTGCTTTTGGGTTTTTGAGTTTTCTGGGTCACCCATAGTCTGCTTTGTTTTAGATTTCTTTATAGAGATTCTTTTGAAGCCAGTAATGAAAGCTGGATAATTTGTGAATGATCTTACCAACAGTTTCAGGCCTAAGAGATGTAACAGATACTTCAGCTCCAATTAAACCAAAAAGAAAAGGTTGAAAGATATTCCATGCAACTGCCACAATTTTTTCTATTTCCCTCTGCAATGAAAACAAAACTAATCTGTAAATTCACAAAAGATGGTCAAGTAGACACAACAGGTAAAGAATCATAGGACAAAGTGAAAATGTTTCATAAAGCTTGTCCAGAATTGCTCCTCCTTCTTTGTACTAATACTAAAACATTCAATATCAGTTCCACACCTTTCGAAGGTCAGTGTCTAGCTCTCTAGTAAATAAATGTTTGATGTCTCGAGAGGACAAATAAAAAGCACTGATGTTTGAAGAGTAACAGAGCAGTTTTCACACAGGAGGAGGAAAATAAAGCATTGCTGATTTTCAGTATTTAGAAAGATGTAATTTCAACAGCTTTGCCGTGAAGTTTCCGAGCCTTTGGGAACTGCATGCTTAAACATGTTCTTCCATTTGTAGCTGAGCAGAGTCAGACACTCCCAAGTTTCAGACATGACCTAACTCTGCTCATGCTGCACTCAGTCAGAGGCCTCTCTCTGTGTCAGCCAGAGCAAAGTTAGTCGGAGCAAGTCTGAAATCACATACCAGCAACAAGTGCTGAACTTTCTACTGCAATGTACTGTATAAAGGCAAAATCATCTTTTCTCCTCATGTTTGAACTTTACACAATTTTCCTAGAACAACTGCTGCCAGGATAAATGGGAATCTTCCACTTACATGAAAAGGTACACATAGCGTATCAAATAGGACTTCTCTTTTAATTAAGTGGGTCCTACAATAGCAAATGAACCTTTGGGCTGGAATGTGGGAAAAATAGAAGTACAGTGCTCTGTCACTTAATAATCAATCCAGGGCCTAGACATGTCCCATCCTTGGTGTTCTCTTTGGGACTGATCCTGCAACACCTCTTGCTCTTCAGTCAATGGAATGGTAGTTTACTGTAATACAAAAACTTCTGTAATCTTCAAGAGAATGAGGTGGAAATATACATACTTCTAAACATGATTTGCCTCATTTCTCCTTGTTATTTCACCCTTTTGGTTTCCGGCAAAATAAAAAAAAAACACCAAAAAAAGCCCCTCAAAATCCCCTCTTTACAGGTTTTATCCTGTTTACTGCCCATGTAACTGTTCCTGCAATATGTACAATGTTCATTGTTCTCTGTGGACAGTGTTTGCCAAGGGCCTTCCACTAAGGACCGCGGGAGGCAGTGGCCTTTGAGAAGCTCAGCAGGAAAACCTTGGTAATATATTGAGTACACGGTATGCAGACAGCTCTGGCTGTATCTGAGAAAAAAGAGCTAAGGCATTTGACATCAATATACTTAAGGCCAAGAAACTTCATTCATAGATCAAAATAATTAAAACTAAGCTTTTATAGACTGCATGTACTCTTTTAAGGTCCTTCCTCCTGAAATTGTTTAAAAGCTTTTCAATAGAGAGCTTTATCAGTTGTAATGACTATAACTAGTTAAGTCCCAAGAAGAGTTTTTAATCCTTTAAAATTAGAGAATCATAGTTTCTTTTCCATTTTTATAACAAACCTTGAGATCTTAGTGAAGTCAGGGTCCAGATGGGGATAATAACATGGACTCTGCTATATCTGATCCCCTTTCCTTTCCTTCCCCTTCTCCTACTGAATGTCACAAAGCTACAGCTGTTGAGAGATTGATGCCCCCAAAGTATTAAGTGTAGATGGGATCAAGCAAAAGAGGCAGTGGGACACAGCAAGGTACAGAAATGCAGTGGGGCAGCAGCAGGAGGAAGTAGGCTTAGTACCTAAGACAAAGTGACTAAAAACCAGTCTTTTTGTGGTTTTTGTATGGCCTTATATCATCATATAAGTTACCAATAATTACACTGGCTCTCTAAGTTACCCAAATTACACTGGCTGGAATTTGGGAAAGATGAGAGAGGATCATTGTTTTTCATTTCACTCCCCCAAACCACAGGGAACAAACCCTCAGGGCATTCAGGACATGTCCACAATTGTATCTTGGACACCTGTTTGTAAATTTTGCCATAAAGGGACTGTGTGCAGACACTCACAGAGCTGGGACATAAACCTTTGGATTGCTACTGTCAGGTGCCTTCACAACTAAGTCTCCTTCATATGGCTTAGGATGTCTAAGAAAAGCTGAGCATTTCTTTATCAGTATGCCAGGCTCTGTACTGGTATTGACTGACATACATGGTAACTTTCTGGCATGGTAAATGTTAAAGACTTCCAAAATAAATTTAGAATGTGCTGCTTGGTTTGGTGGGKTTTTTTTTGTTTGTTCACTAATATTCCATTACCACTCCTGACAGAAATTCAAAGTCCTGTCAGGCTGTACATTCACCAGACTTTAGATAAGGTATGCTTCTTATGTAAACATTCACCTTTTCATCAGACCATCCCACACCTGCAACAAAAGCTAAGACTAATGTGCAGAGCCCTCCTGATCCAGGGAAGCCAAAGTAGATGCTGCCAAAAACAGCAAACATGGGCAGTCCAAGTACAAAATATGATCTCTTCCATGCCAGACATGCCTGCAGCCAAGGAAAGAGACAAACAAAAAAGTAAATTTCTTTCTGAAATGGAGGGAAAAAGTTACTCCTGTTAATTTTGAAAATAAGAACTGGAAAAGAAAAATAAAAATTAACMATTTTGAAGGAATCAAAGCTTTCAAGTGAGACTTGAATTTCTCAGTTGGATTGAGGATTTTTTTTTTTGACATTAATTCCTAAGAATATGAATTTTGAAAATGTAATAATTTTTTTCTCTGCCCATCCAAAATCTTACTGCCAATAGGCTTTTTTATCCAAAAGAATATGATGTTCTATTCTAACAGCTCTGCCTCAACTCTGCGATAGCAGGATTTTCTACCTGTGCAGTCAAGTACTACAATAGTTTATCCAAGGAAAGGTGAAATTCTTGCCACCAGATGTTTTTAAGGACAAGTCAAGCATTTGCCAGGGACAGTCTAGTTTTATTTGATTCAGTCTCACAGCAGACAGTTATTTCTCTACCATTGTTCTTCATTTCTATCTATCTGTTTAGCTCCTGTATCACACTTCTTATGTTATTTAATAAGAAAATTTAGTCCCACTGAGGGCAATAGATGCTCTGAATACTGACTTCTGCAGTCCAGAACATACCTACTTTCTTCCACAATTTTCTGTTCATTTAATTGCCCCTTGATAGTAAATTCATCTACCACTGTCTATAAGCTTAATTTTTGTGGAAAGCAACACATTCTAATTAATACTATTGATCTGATCAATCACTTAAAACTTCCAATATKTCTGCTTTCTTAATCGTAAACCTACTGGATACATCTTATAAAAGTAAATGTGTTACACATCAATCTAATAAATTACTATTATACTGTCTGAAGTGGTATCAGATGCTTCCTCCTTTATATGTGGACATTTCCACTACCTTCACTGAGAGCAGAATGTTGAGGTTGGTTCCATCAGGAAGGACTGTATGATCATACATCATTATTGGTGCAGTAAACAAGGAATCACCTATAAAACATATCCTCACTTGATAGGTTCTGCAATCTGGAAACAGCACTGTACAAAGCTTTCCCCAAAACCAGCTTCAGAGGAAGCTTGGAAATGAATAACTGAAGAAAATAATCCCTTAGCAAAGAATCTCTTTATTATAAAAAGGTTTTTTTTTTAATTAGGTTTTTACCTGGTCATGGCTTGGGAAATATCGAATAAACATTCCCAGAATCCCTCCAGCTGCTATGCCAACAGCAACCTCCAGCACTCCACGGAGCATATTGTACAGAGTAGAACCTACATGGCAAAGGAAAAACGTGTTCAGTAAGCCAAACACAGACCCTTCACTCAAACCATGCTCTAGACCTATGAGGGTGATTCCAGGACAGTGTCTGCTTTAAATTACCTGGGGCAAAGGAGTTCAGGAGGGAACCTATGGGCCTGAAAGAACTGAATAACTGAATGGTTCAACTTTTCCTCTCTGGAAGCTCATGCCAATAAAGTGTGCAAGAGAAGTTAGAGAAAGAGCCACTGCAAGAACATTGCCAAACCCAGGGAATTTTCAAGTCATTATGCTGGGCATGCAGGGGCCAGACTTGGCAGCTAAGGAAGCGGTCAGGGAAAAATATTCTCTGAAAGTTTTTGTGATGCACAACTCAGAGCTGACAATGTTACACAAATGTTTGAATATAGGTAATTTCCATCTCAGTATTCAAGGCCATTCATGAATTTTGTAAGGAGATGCCATTAAGTTACAAACCACTCAGTTGTAACAGAGCACCCATTCTTCAAAATATCACTGTTTGTTCTAGATTTCATCATGTACAGATTAACCAGCATACCAGAGGAGAAAGCCATCCCAAGGCAGGTGTTGAAGCCTGTGATAGCCAGAATGTCATCAATGCTGCCAGCTGCCATTAGCAAAGTTGGAACACCTTTCTCCACCCCATATCTCCCAGCTTGTAAAATCAGCATTGAGGGAACCACCACAGCAGGGGAGACTGCACCTAGAACAAAACTGAAAACACGTGGGTTCAGTGTCTCAAAAAGAAAACACTGAACTAAAAAAACTTCAAAATGTCAAAATGTTCTGACCTCAATTCTTTTGAAGAATAAATAAATAGACCTTTGCATAAGGTATTTTCCTAAACTTTCCCCTCTAATTACAAGCAGGGATATTTCTATGCAGATCTGCAATGAGCTCTTACTTTCTGCCAATAATATTAAAAGCAAAGGGCTCAACAGACTAAAACTGGAGTCTACACTGCAGGCCAGTTATGCTGTGTGATAGACGCCTTGATTGTCCCATTTAGAAACCTGGTCTAGACATGGTTATGACTCAGTGGCCCAGTTCCTTCTCATAAAATTCAGTGTGTGGCAGAGAAGTAGTTCACCCATCTTGTTCTAGTATATGGATCTGGACAAAGTCAACCAATTTAGATAGAACTAGATGGAAAATGTTTTCTCTTCAAGGATATTACTCCAGAATATACCACGCCATATCCTTGTCCATGACTTGTGGCAAGAAGACTGTCCTATGTGCATCTCTTTGTGAGGAAATTCTGAATTTCAGTATGAAGACTTTCCAAATTGTGGTATAATTTTCTGTCCCTAAAAGCCCCCTGTGTTGTGGTTAAAGACTCAGGGATTGCGCCATCCTTCTTCCCTCTTCCTTCTTCAAGTGCTCAGGTCACAAACACAAGAGTAATGATGCGAGTACTCCTTCACAGCCTGAAAATATGACCTTTAAATTAGCCACAGAGCCAGACATAAATGGTGAGCAAAAGACCACAGGGGTTAAGCACAGCTTCCCAAATGGCATTGAAGTGAGGTCTCTGCTTGGCACAGAGAACTAACCACACTTGGATCATTTAGCTGCGGGCTGAAAACAGGCACTTTCATCATAGAGGAGAAAAGGCAGTACGTTACCCTAATATAAATCCCCATTGCCATGGCAAATGCAGGAACAAGTAGGCAAGGACAGCAGCTGTGCATGTTTCTGAGAGGCACGGTCCGAAAGCAAGCCGTAAACAGACGGCTTTGAGCTTCTTAAGAGCCTGCAATAATACAGGCACATTAGTGTCAGTACCCCTGGCTTCACAGAGAGGAAATACAGCTACAATCTGATGTGGCTTATTAAAGAATCCTTTCTGAGCTGCACTGTAGGATGGGACATGGCCTAAGTTAGAGAGAGGCCCAAGCCCAACTGGTTTTGGATATAAAATTTCAAGTGTGGCAGTTTGATAAGGCTCCTGTATCTCACAGGAAGGAGTGAAAGTTCTGGTTGGGGTCTTGTCATTTGCTCCATCCACTAAAGATTTTGCTGTAATCCCAGAAGCTGCATGAACACGTCCAAAAATGATCCCAAAATCTATGAACAAATCATGAAAAGTTATAGAACTTCATAAACTTGGCACAAGAAGCCAAGCATCTCTTTCAGCTGTCTCTTACTTGATATCCAGAGATTAAGCTCCTTTTGACTCAGCAACTTTTAAAAAAAATTTTCTCTAAACTGGCATTTTTGCTTGTAATGGTTAGTCACAAACAGTCTGCAAGGAAAGGTCCCTAATTTTGACATGGAATAAAAAAAATAAATCAATGATTTCCACTTTTTACCAGTCTGATTACCAGCATAATCAGGGCTGAGCAGAGAAACTGACTTCTTTGTCTTTACAGTTTCAATTACAGGAGGAACAATTGTAACTGAATCAAAGCATTGCCACATACAGAGTCCAGATGACAGTTTCGTTGCCACATGAAAGAAAAATGAGTCAAAAATGAAGTTCCCTCAGCAAAAAAAATTGTCATGAAATAGAAAGAAATGCAATCTCACAGAACTGGGCATCCAAGCTATTTCTAACAACACACAGTTCATGCCCATACAAGCTTCAATGTCTTGGAAAATAAGATGATGATGATGATGATAATGTAGAAAAACAAACATTTTTCAGGTTTGACAAAATCTTATTTCTCTAAATAACTGAAGCATTTGCAACTCTCTAGTTTGTCTTGATTAAGAAAATTCAGTTAGCTGCACTGAACTACCTATATTTTACCTAAGTTTTAAATAAACACTGAGTAGTTCCTTAAATAGGTAGGGGCCAATATGGTACAGCTTTACTTCAGCCAGCTCATTTTGAATAAGCAAAACCTTGCCTTCATCAGTTTATGGAACATCACATTTCATAGGGTGCAGAGACTATTTCTTGTTCACAGGACTGTTATGGGCTTCATTATGATGTGAATCATTGTTTCAGTAGTGCAGCAGGACTCATCTTTGCAATTAATATATTTACATTAAAATCGCAATGATTTTAAAAAAAGTTTAAAAAGTCACACAGGTTTACACTTTTTTGGTTGATTGGGTTTTTTGGATTTCTGTCCACACAAGAACATTCTCTTTCAAGGACTGGGGTTTCCTTCCATTCCTTTAGCTTGTCAGTGTAAACTAACAGGGAGTTTGTCAGGGAGCGTAAACTCTTCCTCACAGATCGTGATGGAGGACACATCCTCAATTTGTTCCGCTCCCAAAATTCAGGAAGTGAAAATAATAATAAAATCAGTTTTCTTCAGGTATTTTTTGGATTGCTTGCCTACTCCACAAATCCAACTGCCAATATTAACATACATATAATTATACAATAGAGACTATGCTTTCCGTAATGATCTAATTTGCAGATGCTCCAAGACTGAGCAGTTAAATATTTCTAATGGAACCAATTATTCAGTTTTTTTTTGCTAGCTGTTGTATACTTGCCTCACAAAAATGGCTGGTGCCATACCTTTGGATCCAGGCCGAGTCCTGCTCGGGTCAAGATAATGGAAAGAGCAATATTCCTCAGTGCTGCAGACCAGCGTAGGTTTATCTGGACAAAGTCGCTGATCAATGGGGTATTCCGGATTAGGAAACCAGCAAGTAGCATCCCTTAAGGGAAAGCAAAGAAGCTCCTGTCAAATGATTTTTTTTTATCACACGAGAAAACCTTGCATAAAATTCTTAAAAACAGAGACCATATTATATATTTATGAGAGAAAAAGAAACAATTCATGTTCTGAATTATTAGCCATGTTTTAACAATAGGACTGAGGCATGAAAAGAGAGAATCTTGTTTAAAGCAGTGAAAGTGGCCTAAGAACACACCAGATCACCAATGAATAAATCAGCAGCTTTAGTCTGAGTCAAAAGAATTCAGCTTTGTTCATCAGGTGCAGGTCATATTTGCCATAAGCAAAGACACCTCTGCATCCTTAAAGATTTTTTTCTTGTTAGCTTGTTTTAACATGAAATTAGGAAGATCATCTAATATTGTGTATTTATCTCAGAAGCTGGGAATTGTTAAAAATCCTCTTAGGTGTAAGAAATGCAGGTATCACAGGAACTGTCATGCTGCGTTCCTTGGGAAATAAAATCTAAACCAGCTCATCATGGACTAACTTAGACATTTTTAAGTGCTCTGGCAATGAGACTGTTACACAAAGAGGGGCCAAAAAGGGGAAGGGAAATCAAACTTTGTCTTAACCTCTATTTGAGTTACTTGCAAGGTACAACCTTTTGCAAATAGTAGCAAAACTGTCAAATCAGAGACTTCCTGCAAAACTATTGGAACCATAGCTCTGGAAGGATATGGAAAAGTACAGGAAAAGTTGACTTTAAATATAGATCTACAGAGATTCATTGTTAGTCCTGATGATTCAAAGATACATTTTTGTGGCATATTTTTATATTAGTCATGTTTAGAAACAGGAAACCAAAAAAAGACAAAAAGTAAACAAATCACTGTGCTCACGTTGGTCCCAGCTTGGTCAGAGCCTCAACTGTGTATTTGGTTTGTCCTGGGAATCTCTAAAYTTTCAGACATTTTTCTTTCCACCACCTCCCAGAAAAAAAGTGTCATAATTAATCTGTGATACCTCATGACAATTATATCAGGCTAGCATTGTGATCACATGCTCTTGGCAATGTTTGCGTGAGGTCCAAGTCACTGGAGTTACCCTGATCTAGAAATCTACTTAACAAAGCAAAAATCTCCATCTCAAAGGATATCTTCACTGATCTACTCCGTGTTTCCTGCTGCAGAAACCTCTCTGTAACGTGCACCTAAAATACACTATGTGGTTGTTTCGGTATAAAATTCACTCCTTTTTTCCTGTGACAAATGTTCACTATAAGGTGCTTAAGGGCTCAGTCAGCCACATTACACCCTACTTCACCTACCAAAAGTGAGTTAAAGGCATGTAAAAGATTTGTATTTTTAATGTAAAAACAGAATATTCAAATATTGTTTATCTTGTCTTCTGACTCATAGATTTCTCCAATTTTCCTCAAACATTGGGGATCAGAACAATGAACTTTGTCCTAAACAACTCAACAGACATGTGCTGTCATGTTGAAGTTTCTGTTGTCCAGTATTACCTGTCTGACAAGCAGTTTCATGCTCAACTCATAACTTTTAGATACAGATGTAATTAAAAAACTCCCAAACAAACAGAATCCAAATGGTCAGAGACATTTCTGTTTGTTTTAGAGGGGTGTTTACTTAGAAAGGGCAGACTCCCTGCATGTGACATTCCGTGTTCATATTGTAGCAGGCATGCTACAGGCTCTATGCAAAACTTTCTTCCCTCTCATTTGAATTTTTTCTCTCTGGTGAAACTAAGCAGTGCAAGAACACACGCTGCCTGGACGGAGCTGTGTACGGAGCTCCTGTGTAAGGCACAGCWCCAGCCATGCAGGCTACAAAATCGCACCTGTGCACTACAGGCCCACTCTGCCACAGAGTTTTACTGTCTGTCAACAGCTTTATTCATTTATGCAGTAAGCATAGTCAGGGGACAGGATATAGCTGGTGAGAAGAACCTGGAGCTTCATTTCCAGCTTCATTGATATCACAGCACTTCACAATATTGTACTGATCTAAGCAAAAATAAAACCTCTAAGAAAGAAGCCTGAAAAGATTCTGAAGATGTCAGAATTAACATTATTTTCATCTCCCATTTCTATTTTGCATTTCTATGTAAAATAAAATAGGGCGTTGATGTTAAAAAAAATGTTATGATTGAATCAGAATAACTCTCTTCAGAAGAATTATTCCTTGTGATGAATTTATTTTCTCAGGTTTCAATTATCTTGAGATAAAGGAAGGAGAAGAAAGAAATCCTTTGGACTACCAGTAGAAGGGAGTTCCTGTAGTGTTTTCTTTGGAAAACATTTTCATTGTGTGACATACTAACAAAACACCTCAGCAATAATTTTGCTATGAATTTACTATTCCACTACAAGAGGAGGTCTGGATTAAGATTCCTGCTTGGTGTTATTAAACCCAAATTTCAAGTAACTGTCACAGGGGGAACTGAAGGGACAATAAACTTTGAGTCTATAGGCATACAGTTCTCTGTCCCATAAAGAATTAAGAGGAGAGCCTTAGTAACAATTTCACCCGAGCCAGTATGGGGAATTTTGCACCTTTTTAGAGAGGACCAGAAAAAGGCATTTGGAAAAGATACAGATTTTGAGGGTGACACAGTTTGTTTGCTCTGGATCAAAACATGCATACCATACAGGAACTACTTGCTGGTTTAAACAACACAAAATATACAGAAAGAAAAGAAGGAAGGATCTCTTACCCAGAAGAGCAGGGAGAGGGGGTAGTGTTCGTATTTTAATGAATCCAAAAATTTTACCTCCAATGACAGCAAAGAAATAAAGAAACAGAATTCCAAACAGATTTCCACCTGGGAGACACTCAGCCCCAGTTATGGACCAAACCACAGCCCAAACCAGGACCACAATTGCAACTGGAACAAAACAAGAAATATTCATATTTAATAATTTCTCAGAAACAACTTTGCTGTTAGATCACATTTGTTTTTCTATTAAAGAAAAACGTTACCATGACTTTCAGAAATAAAATTACTTACCATAAAAATTAGTTTAATCATAACAATGCATTTAATCTTTGATGGTCCCTAAACTGATGTTCAGATTTTATAGATGCTAAGATACTTTAAAATTGGCATCAGAAACATCACTAGAGATCAAAATGTATTTAGTGAGCCTTGGGCCACTGTGAAAAGCACTTCACAGGTTCCAAACTTAAAGCAAAGACTTCACTAAATTATCTTGCATTTGCTTGTCTTCCTTCAGCTACTTCGGAACCACAGTAAAATCTGCTGCTGAGCAGCCTGGCATATCTTCAAGCTGACGACTACAGCTCCAGTCTAATTTTTAAAAGACTTAAAGCATAGTTTTTTGGCTGGATGTGCTTGGACAGTACATTGTTATCCCTAGGAAAAAATTCTGCAGAGGGTCACGTCTCTGGGCATCTAGAGTACAGATACTTCCCTTGATAAAGCAGTCAAAGCAGGATAATACAGGGAGGGGAAATCCTGAAAAAATATTGTGAGAACAGTAAGTGAAAATATTATAAAATATGTGAAAACATTGTGCTCTTTCAAGGTTCACAAATCTGTTCCTACAGATGTCCAACAAGCACAGGCATGCATAGATATGAAAGCAGAAGACTGAAGGAGAAGAAAAAAAATGTGTTGAATAAATGTACTGCATTTTCAGATTGGATTTTTCTTAATCTTACTTGAAGGTGACAGGTGGCAAAGGGAAGACCGGTAGATTTCCAGACATAAAAACCTAAGAATCCCCAGTGGCTGTGGAAGCACTCAAAGTCACAGGAAGTGTGTTTTGTTAGGAAAAATCTTAAACAACTGGTTAGCCAGGCATCTCATTTGTGAGACAAATCTTAAACAAAATGGATCAGTTTGCCTTGTAGATAGGATTTGTGGCTTTTGTTAAGGAACAAAAGAAGGTATCACTGCAAAGTCTCATATTTGTTGCCTTAATCAACAAAAAGTCATCCAGTGTGCCAAATATACAACTATGTATAGAATCACCTTAATGCTCTCATACCCAAACAAATTATCAAGACAAAAATTAGGAGGTCTTTCTTCTGATGGAAGCAGTTTGCAATGGAAAAACATACCTACCACAAAAAACACATAATAGAAAATGGAGAAACAAAAACTGTACATTCAAATCTTTGTTTCATCTTTTCTTTTTTCCAGCTAAAACATTSAATCATGTGATAAGTAAAACACAGCTATTTTCGTTCATTATTTTCAAGGACAGGAGACAGATACCATCCCATTCAGAGAAACAAGTACTTCATTTGCCGTTTCTCATTTTAATTAAACTGTTTCTTACATACCATTTGTCACTGTATGGGCCAGTAAGCCCTGAGGAGGACAAGCAAATATTTGCCTCCATGTTCTTGCAGGTGTTGAAGACCCTGCTGTTGGTTCTGGAGGTTGCTGAGCACAGTGGTTCAAGAGAGCAGTTTCTTCTGTTTGTATATTCCCATCAGTACCTTTGGCATCTGCTCTTGGTCCCTGCTGAATGAAAACAAGGAGACTCCCTGAGAAGTGGCACTGTATGTATTTGAAGTAGCGTACAAGACCTGAAGTCAGCTGAGATGTTCTGGATCCATACTGGCTACAGATAACTACATTAACTTAACAACTACTGGAGGAACGTCCAGCTTTGTCGTATTTTTAGCTTTTTTGGCTATGTGTTTGTTTTTTGCATGGCACAAAGAACTGCATGGGAGAGACTGCAGGACATTTGCCTTTTTATCTGCAACTGACAGGACTCCTGTTCCAATAGAAATAGCACCTGTGCAGTAACAATATTTGTATATTTGATGAAGAAACAATAATAACAGGCCAGGCTCAGCTTGTCTTGTATACAAACTAAACATTTCTTAATATTTTATACAATTTGATAAGGTTCTGCTTCCAGACTGGATTTTACAATACAGTTAATGATTAGCATCATTCCAGCGAGACAGTGATTTTAATATAATTCCTAAATAACTTCTGTTGCAAAGCCTTGAACCAAAATAACAAAACAAAGATGAGAGGAACAGCACAGCTGGCCAGTACAAGCATTACTCACATGATCCATTGCTGAAAGGCTAAGCTGGTAAGTCAAAGTAGAGATGGAGAAATACTACCCTGGGAGTTATTCCCTTGAAGTTCTTTGAAGTTGTTCTCTCATACTGGATCATCTACTTATCCATATTCATAGCCAAAGCACTTTTTGACCATTTTTGGATATGTGTCTCACTTCATTTTAGCATCCTTATTTTTGACAAGTTAATCATCTACCTTCCTGTATGATTATTCATGTCAGCATATTGCCATACTCTAGACATGGAATTCTGCCTATAATGTGGTTTGGCCCTCCTCCAGTAACAGTTCCACATTTCTGATTACTTTTCTGTCTCATCTCTCTCTCTCTCTCTATATATATATCCCTTACTCAGAGTCACGACTGGAACACAAATCTTGTGACCTGTCAGCATGGAGTTCCTTGTTTATCTACTCCATATGTATGTGACCACTATGTGCGTAAAGATATACCATATAGATATCTATATGAGATACACTCAATGCTATATGCTTACTTTTAAGTGCCTTTTATGTTAAGAATGTTACTCTTAAAAAAGGAAGAAGGAAAGGAAAAGTAGGGTTCCCTCTGACTAGAATTGTACTTAGAGATCCTAGTTAATTACCTCACTTTCCTCATGCATGGGAATCATGCCATTTCTCTCACATACTGGTGGCTTAGAATCTTCACTGTCATTTACAGCATCTTCTTTTACCATTGTTGCAAACCTAAGGAAAGCAATAAGGGTGGAAAAGTTAAGCAAATAATCACCATTTTCCAAATGGACAACTTCTCAGTGATGTCTTTTCCCCATAGATCAGGTGAAAAAATCCTCACAGCCCACTTTCAAATTTAATGGGTTTTGTGCCTTTGTATGCTGTACATAAGAAGAAGAAACAGAAACTAACAGAACAGTACTAAGCTTACAAGTTCAAGCACTAAAAAAACCTAAAAAAATTCTGAGTTTTAGAATCATCATGATCTGTACTAACCTCTTCATTCCTTCTTAAAAGTATGGCTGTAATATATATATATATTTGTGCTTCCTATCAGCACAAAGATAAAGGTTATTTGCTGTCAACACCACTTAGCAGGACCATTAATTCTGAAAGTGTCACAGGCCCTGTGTATATGGTAGGCAAGAGACTGTTTAATAAAGTTAGAACAACAACTATAGTTTCTAAAGCTCTAGGGGGTTTCTAAAGCTATAGGGATTTCTAAAGCTTCAAGAGGGGACACTTTTCCCCTAACTTAAGCCTGACCAGATCCAGGTTGATTTTCAGAGGAATTTTCAAGAATGTGTTTCTGGTAGACGCCAGTAGTCACAAACACATTGACTGAGTATATAAGAAAGAGAAGATGCCTGTTTGAATAAAGATCAGGACTTTTCACAGCTTGCAGTCTGTATTCAGGTTAGGCTGATTAAACACGGCTCTTTTTTACTGCTTCTATTCCATAGAGATACTTCTCGGAGGGGGAAGTATGACTCCAAGTCATTTTTGGGTGATTATCATTGTACTTGCTCAGTCTGACCGGTCCACTTCTTGTCCTATACATTTTAACAAGAGATGGCAGTGCACTGTTTTGTATGTCAGATTTTTTCTTGGTGCAAATATTTACTGTAGTTTCACAAGTCTGAGCCAGCAAGTGTGGCATGCATCTATCTGGAGACAAGGCTTGATAGTGTTCTCTGTTACAGCAAAGGTGTGCATATATTCTCCATCAGCTAAATTTCTTGAAGTCTTCTACATTGCTCTGGCCATATAAAACACCAGTAAAGTTTAGCCAGAACTTTTGAGCCAAGAAATTCCTTCCTTGCTAAATTGTTGGAAGTAAGTCAGAGCAGATTCTCACAATTATCAAGCCTTACGTTTAAAATGAAATATTTGGTATTTGGGAATGATTGATGCCGTAAACAAAGACAAGGGCCATTGTACCACCTGTGTGGTTTTGTATGAGCTGTTCTGATATGAAACTGGCTTGAGACATGGCCAAGGCAGAGGAAGCATACAGAGCCATAGGCAAACACTTTCAGTGTGTTCCAAGTTAATATTTTTGCTTTTTTACTTTCCTTTTTAAAAGTGTTTATTTACTCAAATGCCAGTACTTTTCTGTATTTTTAATTAGTATTTGTGGAACCAAATAGTTGTGTTCTTAGAGCTTTTAAATTACATCAGTGTTACTTTTGGTTTGGTTTGTTTTTCATCCTTTCATTGGGGCTGAGAATCCACAAATGCCAGTCTTCCTAACTGGAATAGAAAGTATTAGCAACCTACCAGTGCCTCCCTCCTTCCCCTCAATGACCACTTTCCCAGGGTTGATGCACGTAATTTTGTAGTGCATGTGAGTAAAGGACAGAAGGATATTGTTCTCCATCCAGCTTTGCATGGGCAACATCCAGATCTTGGAGTCATGTAGCTTTTGACACAAAATACATTAATACTTCTGAGAAAGGCAAGTCCACTTTGCCACAGCTTCAGCTCCTGAAAGTGCTGTTCACAGCAGTGTATGGGAAAGAAAAGGTTGACTAAGCAGGGATATTGAATGTTCTGTTTAACAGGAACGGTTTCAAGGAGTGAATGAGGAGTCTAATAGTGCTGTCCTTACCTGTTTTGTGACAGGTCTTCACCCTGTTAGTAGGATCAAGAACCTATTTTCAAGACAGTGCAGTTGGATCAATGGGACCAAAGTGAGTAGTCAGTATACTTATGTCAGCACGGGTAGTTTGGGACTTCACAGCTTTTGGGTTTTTTTTTTGGGGGGGGGGTGGTGTTTTTTTTTTTAAATTTCACCTCCAATGCAAACAAAATCAGTGATTGAGAAGTCATTGAGCAGAATTCACACCTCAGGGTTAAGCCTGTCCTGTGAAAACCAGCCAATAACAGATTTTATTACCTCCTTGTAAAATACACTTTTCTTATTTTGAAAACAGAAAAGTTTTTATTGGATCCTCTTATTTTAATTGTTTTCAATGGGTAAGGAGGCAGAGCTGACTGACAGGGACAGCACGTGTGTCCCTGTTGCATGAACGCTGCTGCTCGGTGGCTCTCAGCGTTCTGCTTTGCACACAGAAGGTACAGAAAGGAACGCAAATGAAATACCACAAACACCATCAGAGCACTGGCACTCAGAATAAATAATGATTAAAACACCCAAATCCAAACCATGATTATCCACAAAAAGACGCTGAGTAAACCCCCGTGCAGCCTCGTGCCTGCCAAGCCAGCTATCAGTCCCCCTGCTCACCCCTCCTGCCGGGTGGGTGGGGATGGGGATGCAACGAGACAAAAGGGCAGAAAACTCACCTGGGGCAGGGCGGAGACCAGAGCGAGGGACCCGCTCCCTGCAGCCTCTCGCCGGCGCGTCCCCGAGCACGGGCGCGAGGAGGGGACTACGCGCTCCCGGCGAGAGCAGCAGCGGCTCCGCTGGAACGGCTCCGGCTCCTCCTCCCCCGCCGCTGCTGCAACAGTCCCTCCTCCAAAGCCGCAGCCTCACCAGGCCAGCAGCTGGAGCTGGGGATGCCTGAAAGGGCTTCCCGGGTGCCTTCCTGAAAGGGTCGCTGCGGGAAGGGAGGCAGGAGACTGGCCATGGTCCAAGCTGTCAGGTTGGTTTGAGCGATGGACCAGATCTGAGCCTATCCAAGGCTCTGGATACCTATCAGGACACGTAGGAGGAAGGAAATTTTTGTGTCTTTCATAGCCAGTCCTCTGCTTCCCATGACATTCACTGCATCCTGTACACGTGGAAAAGGCTTTCTGTGCTGCCTTTCCCGTGGCTGTGGGAAGATGCATGGGGAAGCTACACACAATCCTTTAACCCAGACTACAGGCACTGGAGGAGTGGGATGTTTGGTGCAAGGAAAGGATAAGGAGCGCTTGCTGATTCTGCTCTGGGTGCATGCAGAAGAAATGCACTGGGGCAGGCAAGAGAATTAAAAAAACACCAACCAACCAAGAGACCCCCCAAACCACTCCAAACAAAACAAACTTGCCATATTTATGTTGTTCCCATCAAGGCATTTAGACTTCTTAAAGATAAAGCAAGTGCATCCACCTCATCTGTAAGTGCACATGGGAGAATGAGACAGATGTCTTTTTCTCAACCTTAACTTTTCAAGCTAAACTGGGTAAGAGCAGAGTCAAATACTGCATGTTGCTACTTTGCTCCTGGTATCATTACACAAAACTAAGACTACAAATCTGAGAGAAAAGTATTTTTTTGATCAGATTAAATTTTCCAGAAGGACTCTGAATCAGGGAAGTCTATTCCTCCCTCCCCCACAAGAGAAAAGTTTGACCTAGAATCTGAAAAGTCAAAAAGCCTCTTTATATTATCACTGGGGTGGAAGGAACACAATGAGAATTACCCAGTTCCATTAAAAACAGACCAGGGAATTAAGAGGTCACGAGAGCATTAAGAAGCATTTTCCTTTAATAATTCCAGCAAGTCTGCTGAAAAACCTCATGACATTAGAACACATTTCAGAGTTGCAGCTGTTAACACCTCCATGGAAAGCATTGCTAATAAGGCAATAGACAGCAAGCTCTGCTGATTTTTATTCTTTTGGTCCACCAGATTCTTGACCTACCACTAAAATAGCCCTTTGTGCCTTTAGTGCAATTTAAAGGCAGGTGGTACTTATTCTCTTGCACAACTGCTATGACAACAACAACAGCAGCAGCCATTTTTGAGTAGCATCTGTATACTACAATCACTTCTAAGTGAGCTCAGAAACGTTAAGTAATAACATTCAATATGCAATAAGTATAATGAATTTTCTCTCAGATTCTTAATTATATTTTCAGCATACACAGTGCAAGTTTCCTGTCTTAACTGAAGTGGGGAAATTTTCTCTTTGCAAGGTAAGCCTTCTGCACCTACTACAAAAGAAAGACTTTAGTCTTTGTATTAAACTCTGGAACCATTGAAACAGTGTCCTGCCAGCCTGAAATTTTAACATTTGAGTTTATGTCAGTGAACATTTGTGGAACCATTTTGGATAGCTTTGGATTTCTGCCTCAACTTGATCCTGCTTGGCTGCCAGGGTCACTGGATTGAAATATCAGATTCTCTAAAGCCCCATAAACAAACTACACAAGGTCAGAATGCTCCAACCATGATTAAAGGCAAACATTAAACCCATAATGAGCCCAAGGAAGCCAACATCCACAATACTTTTCTCATTTGTAAAATTTACATTTACATACAATTTTACAATAATAGGCCTGATTTTAACTAGACATGTTTCATTATCTTTGAAATCAAATAATTTATATTAATGCTTCAGCTGGTATAGAAAAGTCTAAGCAATACTTTTATAAACACAGCAGTTGTTGTTACAGAAATACACACAATGTTGTACATTTTTCCTGTGCTTTGATTACTGATGAATTACTCAGTAGCATTTATTCTTTAATTCTTCCCTCACATATATATGTATTAAATGTATATGAATATATATATGAAATTACATACTGTTTCATTTATGAACTAGATAAATGGAGCTGTGTGTGATTGTTAAAGGTAACCATATTTATAGGCAGTCAGACCATGTCAGTCTTGTTGGTTTTAAGCAGTATGTTAGAAAAACAAATGTTTTGTGAATTCAGGTTATTCATTGTCTTAGATCTCTGGGTCAGGACCTATGTTTTTTCCCAGAGTACAAAACTTGACAATAAGAGGTTTCTGTTTCATGAATCAAAGCTCGCATATGTTATCACAATAAAGATATCACGCAAACTCATTTAGAAACAGTCCTTTTCTGAGAAATTTTGCCTTGTGTTTTAGCATGAATTTGTTTGGTACTTGAGAATAAAGCACAGAGTGTAGCACCTAGCAACAGATTTTACAGAATTTGTCCAATATTAGTACCTCRTTTTGGAGAGGAATATATTGGCTCTATCTAGAGTGGTAAAATTCACTCCTTTTGCTTTTGTGCCAGAAGTCAAGCATATTCATGAAGATCCAACCATGTGTTTAAGAATAGTTCTCTCACATATACCCCCATCCATGCCTGCTAGAGTAATGTCCTTGCGTAGTAGTTTCTGTACATGAAAATCTAATTGTGAATATTTAATTTCCAAATACTTTCTAAGATGAGAATAAAGGTAATATTTTATTCCTCTCACTCAGATTTGCTTAAAACACAACTCAGATTTTGTACCTTGAATAATATTTTTAGCCCCCTGAAATCTTAAACATTAAACTGCTGTTCTTTTATGTTTTTGGAGTTGCCATAAATTGAAGTCATGTGAAATATGTTTTACTCCAGTGTTTAATTACTTAAGGAAAAGTTAATCAGTAAGATCAATCTAGAAAGAGATCACATAGCAGTAAAAATGCAGCCAATTTGTTTGGAAAGACATCACATGCATGATCTAAATCTTTGCAAGATACACCATCCTTATTTTTTGCCCTTCATGCTATGAATTTCCATTTGCAGGTAGAGTCAATCACAAGCTCCATCCTCCATCGATGATCAGTTCATTACCAGTCACATAGGCAGACTGAAATTACATAAAATAAACAATAATTTGAGGTAATTCTTCATGGCTATTAATTATAGGGAAACACTCCTTGAAATTAAAAAATCTGTTTTCTTTTTATACACTATTTCTTTTTGTTTTACAAAAACACCTGAATAAGTAATAATAATATCTAAATATAAACAAACTTAGAAATTGAAGCCTCTTACTTAACTCAAGGAAGTATGTCAAAAGTGTTATAAGAGGCATTAAGATGAGAATGCATCCCAAGTGTACAAATTCACAAGAGCTAGACTTCAGCTATCTTACCTGCAGGAATAAATACCTCACACTGCGATGTTACTAGCTCTGTCCAGCTGAGCAGAATCTGGTCAGCAGGTCAGCCAATAATTATAAGGAGACCTAACTGAAAATTTAGATTATACAGATGGTGGGGTAAGCAACTGAGTTGTTGACATTCTTCCCTGTGTCAGTGCTGAAACCTACTGAATATATTGAATAACTGGAATTTTGTCTATACATGGTTGAAAACCCTGCGAGCAGACTGGAAAAAATTAGTAGTGTTACAGAAATACCAAAACCAAGATGAAACTGAGAAACAGATTACTGATAGATAGCAACATTAAGACTGAACTAAATCCATTCAGGTATTTGGACTGCTGGATACGTCCAGAGGAATCCAGTCTGGTTTTTGAGTCACAGTAACTTTATAGCAGCTGAAATAACACTGGTGTGTGTTCATTAGTGTTGGTGGTATTTGTAGTGGTCATCAAGGTTTTGGTGCGTAACAACCTCAGTGGGTCTGTCATTTTCCTTGTGCTGGAAGGGCAGATTTCACCCTGAGCATTAGCTAAAATCTCCAGTAGTCCTACACAATTACTTGCCCTTGGATAGTAAAGGTAGGTGATGACTACTAATTCTACTTCCTTAAAACATGATCTAGCCATGGTGCAAGCTTGGTAAGGCAGACAAGCCCATTTCTCCTACCATTCAGGATGATCTGGGGTCAGTCATTTGCTCAGATGACATGAAACCACCAGGCTATGGCACCAAATACATAATGCCTTACAATCACTGTCAATATTCAGAGTACTTTTTGTATTGCAGGTGGATCTCAGTAAAAGAATTTGTTTTTTAATTTTGTAATAATCCAGCTCAAAGACAATATAAATTGTCCTGAAACAAGTAGAGAAACTGTCCTCTCACAGTAGAGAGATACCCTCTCTACTGTGAAGCGACAAAGTAGCATGGGATTCTGTGACAGAACATTTTATTGTTCTACACTTACTTCATCAGAGGCCAAGTACACAAAGAGATGGGCCACTTCTTCAGCAGTAGCCATCCTACCAGTCTTCTGTCTGGCTAGAAAGTCTTTCAATGCCTAGATATACAAGAGCATTTTGTATATCAAAAATAAAAAAGCAATTATTGTAGTCTATTGACATATACAAAGCAATATTGGAAACAGGCATTTAGTCATAACTTTCTTTAGTGCACTGAGTAGGGAATTAATGTTAGAAAAATATAAAATCAATTGTGATGCGAATTTGAGGTCTAAAAAATCCTAGGGGACTTTTAGACAGCACCTAAATCTCTGGTTCCAGAATAAAGCCAACATTAAATACTTCTCCCTTTGGTGGTAGGTATTCCCAGGCCCTTCAAATGAGAGCTTGCAGTTATCTAATAAAGATGGTTAAGCATCCCAAATAATGTTGAAATGCATAGGCCAGGTTGCCCTTTCTGTCATGGTTTTGCATTACTTTGTGGCTGACATGCCACAGGAGAAAATGTCCTCTGCTTTTGCACTGGATACTGTAACCTACAGTTGGAGTTGCTTCCATGGATGAAAGACCCTCTATATTCACTAAGCAATAGTATCCTTCTGAGGCACTTTAAAGCTTCTCTCTTGAGTAAAAGCTGACTACGCTGTCAAAGGAGACAGTACTGTGAAGTTATCCATGGTACTCTGAAATCGGGGACATTGAATATGGACAGAAGTGCAGCTATATTTTAATTTTTTTTTTAAAGAGAGTTAAACACACATGACCAAGCTAATAAATTGCTTTCTCACCTGTTCTGGGTTAGGCCGGGCTTGGATTCTTTCCTGTAAAGATGGCGTGTCAACAGTTCCTAAGCAAAATTTTAAATTCAGTGTTAAAAATCAACTGCATCAGCAATCATGACAAAAGTTTATTTGTTCTTTTGTATCTCTTAACACCTATGTGTAACTTCATAATATAATTCAGGAGAAAGACTGCAAAGATACCAATATAGCAAAGAATTTTACATTTCAGTAGAATGCAAGAGTTTTGAGAATTAGATTCAATACTTTTCTGATGGCTAAACAATCGCCAGACTCATAGCTAGCCCTTGCCTGCTTCTAACTTCCTAGACTGTATCTTTGAAAACAAACATTCAGATACTGTGTAATGTATATATAAAGTGCACATACTAGGTTAACAGAAGAAATATACAGTTTAACCACAGAAGTAACAACTTTTCTATATTAAATCTTTCAAGCATGTTCTGTTCCTTTAGACTGGTGGTAACTTTAATTACCACTTGCAAGTCTATGCTTTGTTAAAAAAGCCAAATTAAATCTGGCCCTGTAGCATCTGCTCCTAGTTTACAGAATTATGTAAGAACACTTACCAGGACATACGCAGTTGCATCTGATGCCTTGTTCAATGAAATCAGCAGCCACAGACTTTGTTAGCCCAATAACTGCTGCCTTTGAAGCACTATAGACACACCTGTTCACAACTCCTAGAAGGAGGTCCGTGTTAAGGCAGCACAGAAACATAGTTAAAAAGAAAAAAAAATTAAAAAAAATTTTAAAAAGAGCCAAGTTTGTTCAATATGCACCTGCTTCTGGACTCCAGCATTTCCTGTAACACTTGTAGCCTCTCCATAAGGGCAAGCTAGCTGGAATGCCATGTGCCAGAATTCTACTTGGGCATACACCACAGGAATGCACACAATCTTTCAATAGTATAAGTTTGGGGAGTACTCTAGAAAAGTCAACAAAGCAACAAAGATTTAGGGACAGCAGAGGCCCATCTGCTGAAGCATAGCTGCAGCACTTATGTAATTGTCATTTCTTCATTATTTCTCTGAAGAACATATGTAGCAAGATATCACTGGAAGTAATTCCTTTTTACTTAATTAAAACTGGTAAAAAGGATGCTGCAGAACATTGAAAAAGCTCAGAGGTAAGGGTCCTGGAGTTTCTGCAATTTTCCATCTGCGTCCCTGCATGTATGTTTGAGTTGATGTGTTAGCTCTTTTTTTCTTCTAATTGCATCACTCCACAGGATTTAGAAATAACTTTGAATTTAGAATGTCCTCTAACTTCAAAGGTGTACAATATTTATTTTGCATGTCCATAATTTTAAAGATTTATATAAGGAACTCTAGTGAGCTACTGACCTTTGATGTTGGATACCACAGAAGACATATTTATAATATTTCCAGATTTCTGTTTAAGCATCTGCAAAAGAGTACTTATGTCATTCAAATGAAAACTATTTTGTCATCTGCAGGTTCAGCAAAATAGCCCACAGCAACTCACAGAACAGCCCTATGTGCCATTGATACACAGGGTAACAAAGCTTAAAACATGGATAGGTGCCATTGACTGAAGCAGTAAAGCAGAGTCTGAAATTCTCACTCAGTTCCCCTAAGCCAAGTCATGATTGAAAACTCTGCCAGGAAAGGGTTTTTTTCCTAGGTAGCCACTTCTCAGTCATTGCCCTCTTGTCACCACAGTAAGTTACCCTACACAGCCATCTGCTCTACCAATGCAGCAATTCACTGATCCCATTGAAACCCTTCTTGTTTTGGAGAAGACTAAAGCACAACACTCTAGCACCTATGAATTGACCTAAGTTTCTTTAAGTATGACCTTTTTAGGCATCCCAAAACCTGATATGCCCGAAGTTGTTAAAAAACCCCAAACTTTGAAAATTAAGTTCAGCTAAGAAAAAACCCACTCCCACATAAACAAAAAACCAAATAAACCAATCAAAAAGGACTGGAACAATACTGAAAAGAGTAGTCATCATCCAGTCACGATCACAGCTTCCAAATCAGGCCTTTGCATTTACAGGAATGCAAACACCTTATTCAGTCCACAAGTTTTTGTAGATCCAAACCTACTTATTTTGTCAAAAACAAGAAGCATCCTCAAGCTGCTACATTCATCAAATTGTTCCGTTGTAAGCAGTATCAATCACTGAATTGCTTCATAAGATAGTTTCCAGAGTTGTATAAAATTCATGTAAATATACATGATTTATAAATATTTTGTAGCAATGGTATTTTGCAGCTTTGTGCTGTAGTATAATATGTTAGAACTGTATTGCAATGGCTCCCTCACTGCTCTGCATAAATTCTGAAGGATTTCAGCTAGTTTACATAGGTCAAACCCCCAAATAAATCTCTACCATATCCTGTAGATAAATTGTCTACTTGAAATATTATGCAATGCAGAGAAGGTTTTACCATAGGATCACTGTAATCTTAAGGGCTCCCCTATCCAAAGCTGCATACTTGTATTTTGTTTATTGTCACAGTGGCAGCAACTTAGATCTCTCACACTTTAAACAATGCAGCAGAGACTGAAAGTCATGGGCAACCAAACCTTACCTTTGGAAGGAATGCCTTGATCATTAGATACATGCTGCGAACATTGAGGTTCATGGTGAAGTCCCAGTCTTGCTCCTCACACTCCAGAATGGTTCCATGATGAACAAACCTAGAATGAGTGCATGAAGTGGATTACAGTCTGTCGTTTACATTTCTGTGGCTTTTTATGGCCCTTTTTCCACTAGTATTTTATAGTAGTTAACTTTTCCAGCTTTGAAAAGGAGGGATAAGAACTCTTTTGAAGAATGCAAGCAGCAGTGTATTTCTTCTGATAAGTATCAAGGACACAAGGCAGACTCAATATGTGCAACAAAACGATTGGCAATAGAAGAATTAAAAAAAAAAAAAGGTAGAGCACTAGCAGACTATCAGCTTTGCTCACTGTTGTGCTAGGAGGGCCAACAGTACAGAGTACTCATAGAGTGGGGAAAACATTATTTCCAGAGTTTTCTATCTTGGCTTGGATAATGTGGCAGTGCACAAAATGTTCAGTTTTGATGGAAACACATGAAAGTTTGTAATAACAGTATCAAATCCATTAAAACAAAAGAACTAAAATACACTGAAGTAATAGAAAGTACTTCTGGAGGACAGGGAAAACTGGAAAAATAGCAGTAGCAAAGACAATCTGGTTACCCTGCAATGTTACAGAGGACGTCGATCTTTTCAATCTCCTTGGCCAGATTTTCTATCTGCTCCTTTTTGGTGACATCCAGAACCCGTATTTGAATGCCTAGGAAAAACATGGTATTTGCTTCAGTGTATTCAAATAATGGATCAGGTGATTATTTTTCTGATGTGTGGAGGATTGCACTTCAATTCAGTGAGAGCTACACTTAATCATTAAGTTAATGCAATGGTTAAATTGGGACAGCATGTCATGCTATTTAAAATTTCAGGAGAGAATTGAAATGATCAACTGTTTTGGTTGTCACAGAGCATGAGACAAGCAGATGAGCTAGCATAATTTACATAAAAACATTCCCGATAAATTTAAATTCCAGTATACTCTCAAAAAAAGAATTATAGAACCTATATAATCATAATGAGCTTTCATGCTCATTATCATAGAATAATAATAACTTGGAACTAGTTACACGTGTCACATACACTCACAATAACATTACATGCCATATTCCTGTTTGTAGTCCATGATATTATGAATGAGCTTTATATAATTTAATTAATGAGGAAAAATGATTCTGCATAAATTAATATTTTAAATCATGAGGGCAGTCACACTGGAACAGGGTCCTACAGAGGTTGTTGAGGAAATTCCATCTTTAGAGATGTTCTGAACTTTTTTAACACAGCCCTGAGCAACTTGCTCTAACCAGTGCCACTTTGAGCAGTAGATGGGACTACATGGCCTCCAGAAGTCTCACTCACCACGTATGATTCTATGAAATACTGTAAAGCTGTCTGTAAAGCATCTGAGTATTGTCTAAATTAAAGGAGAATTTTATTTGAAATGGATAAAAATCTGTTTCTCTTGAAGCCAAACTGACAAGTCTGTGAATAGGATTTCTATGCCTTAATTAAATGATACAGACACTTTTGAAGAGATTTGTGTATAACGATTCAATAAGATTACAGGCTGGCGATTAACATCAAATTGGAATTAGCTCTACTGGATAAAATTAAAAAACCACAACGTGCTTGATGAATTATAGATTGACTAATCACATGTCTAAAGGATGGAAATGGCTCTGAGTATATGGAAAATTATTTCTTTCCTTGTGAGCATATTAGCAGAGGGAAAAAAATGTAACACTTTCCCAAACACCCTCAGAAGGAACCTGAAAAGCCCTAAAGTTCCCAAAGAATTACAAAGAGATTTCTTGTGGTGAACTCCAGTTGGTAGAGATTGACATTTCACTAAAAGCTGTGTCAGCTGTGGTTTTGTGTATTTTACCGTTATCCTGTAGTAGGAATTAATTAAATCCACTTCCTTCTCTCAAATTAAGTTAGAGCCATTTTCAGTGGTAAAATATATCCAAGACTTATTTTTTATTTCAATATTGAAAAAATAATTTAACATAATGTCCCACTTGTGTCACTTATGATTAGAAACACAGCTGTGGAAAACCTGCTCCTTGAAGCATGTTCCTGTGGTGTCAGTAGAAAAGCAACTTTCAGGCCTGAACATTTGTACAGACAAAATAGGTGTATCTAGTATTGGTAGAATTAGTGTCTGAAGATGTGGATTCTACAAGACAGTAAGGAATGCATTAAAATGATAGTCAAACATGGACCATACAAATGCAGGACACTAAGTCTACCTTCTTGTATAGCTGTATGTTCTCATGGTCAGAGAAGAGCATTACATGCCTTCTAGAGTGATGCACTTGACAATTAGCCTAGTGATGCCAAAAAGTAACTGAAATGGGTGCTGCTCTGGGAAACATCAACTACTTCTGTGACACAAGAAACTCAAAGTTATTCCACATGCCTAGAATAATGCTCTGATAACGCAGATGCTGCGATATTTTACATGCTAAATCTCTGCTATTTCACACCACAGAATAATGCAGTGCCAACATCTAAAGAATTAGTCTGGATATTTCCCCTTTTTTTCTGGCTTTTTGAAGTTTTCCTATCCTCAAATTGTATTTCAGACAGCCTACAATAGAACTTACAAGAGCTGAACTGATGCCTGCTGTAGGCCATTTACCTGGATATGTCCCCAGTTCTTGCAGTTTAGACTCATTGATGTCTGTAGCAATGACTTTGGCTCCTTCTTTAGCAAAAGCCTGGAGAATACAAGGGAATCAATTTATATTTTGATATTCCAGATCTTACCAGAAATAAAATCTGTTTTCTTCTCAGGTCCTTTTTGACTTGAAATAGAAGTTGGCTGAAGGCAGCTGATCTCTCACTTTTCACTCTGGGCCTATCAGAGAGTTCCACACATCCTGTGATTTAGTTACAACTAAATAAGACATATTTAAGGTCTTTTCCTTACTGTAACGGATGCATAAAGTATAAGAACAGTAACCAGACTAAGACAACTGATATTATTGCCCTTATTAGCTGCACTAGTAAGCACGTTACAAATGTAGGGCTAGAATTGTCTGTATTACTGGATTTAAATGAAGTTATAGAATTTGACAGGTAAAGGCAGAAGTAATAAAAAAGGATTTTTTTATTTTAACGAAATCCTTTGCATCCAAATCATTGGAATACAACAATATTAAAAGCAGCATGACTTTTGATACTTAACCAGAGATACTCCTTCATTCTTGATGGTCCCTTCAAAACCCTCTTTCTGTATTTTGGTTACTGATAAATCAACAGCTAACAAAGAAAACTGTGTCAAAAGGATTCTGACATCTTGGACTGTAGCCCCATATCTTCAAAATAAGGGTCTCAAGTGCAGCGTAAGAGGATAGTGGCATTAAACATACCACCCTTCTATGGCTTGTTGGGTATTTACAAAGTGAAATCATCAGGAAGGTTACCTACTCTTTGGACTGAGTGATTTATGTAAAAGCGAGGACCAGCAGTCTTCTGTGTTCTTAACCACATGCATGAGAAACTAACTAGTCTGGCAAAAATCCTACTGGAGCTTTTCCTGGGTTGTTGATTACATTACGGAGATAATGAGATAACTCTACTGAGTTTTTTATTTGCTGTGGAAAAGGGAAGTAGCAGAACAACTGGTCAAAAGGAGTTACAAGCTAACTGGAAAGTTAAAACGTATCTTGAATTCCATTTAATAGTAATCAAACAGAATTTGTAAAGGATTTCTTACAGTTAGTCATTGTGAATAATACCGTAGCTCTGTTGTTAATATCATGTAGACTTGGTTATGTCAGCTATGAATATAGGTAAAATACCTTGGCTTTACTGTAGGGGATCCTCACAGTATCCAGCTTTAGACCAGGAAATAGTCCCTCTATCACCCAGATTTTCTCCCAGAACAAAGCAGCGGAGATATTGGATAAAAGGTACAGGCAGTACCAACCATATATTGTTAGAGAAGCAGTTGCAGCTATTCTCAAATCTTGCTCTTATCCTCGTCTAACATCTCCGCTCAGAGTTGAAGATTTGCATAAATTCAGACAGCACAAAGCCTGCCTGATATAGCATAGTGGCTACATTATTCCCTGTATTTTTCACTGTGTAGTTCTGGCTTCATCTATGGTTTATTAATTCAAGAACTGTTTTGGTTCAGGTGACACTGGACAAGTTAGCAGGTATAGGAGAACAAATATTTTCCAACTTACTATAGCAGCTGCTCGGCCAATGCCCTGTGCTGCTGCAGACAACAGGATGATCTTCCCCTCCAGCCGCCCCATGGTGCTGATCTGTGCAGGTGAGAATGTCACAGAAATGTAACAAATCCATGAGCCAATATCACACCTGGTAATCAGATGCAAGTACATTCCCAAAACTAGACATTATCCAGAGTGTACCCCTGCCATCACAATTGTCCTGTTGGCTGCAGTGTGACCCTCAGTTAGCCAGGGTTTTGAGGGGCAGGGGTACCTCAACATTTTTATTTATTTATTTTTTTAGTTATATGTAAGGACTTCAAGAAATCAAAAGCCATTTGAGCCCAGAAGTTAAGCTTCATTAAAAGAGAAATTGGATTTTTTTTTTTTCTTAAACAGGCAAAATAAAAGCCAAGGTGAAACAGCAGTACAAAAGTTTGTAATCTAGTGTTTCCACTGTCCATGGTGTTCTTAGAGAGCAGGTCTGTCTTCTGTTTCTCTCAAACTACAAACTTCAACTTCCTAGACTGAAATAAATTCCACACAATACCCTGGCCTTAGTATCTACTCTCAGTTGTGTTAGGAATCTTCTAGCACAGCAGATTCCCAGCCCCAGTGAAGTAGGAGGGTTGTGGAGGGAATGAAGCTGCCAGTCTTGCCTCTTGTTCCTTGTTCTCAGGGAACACTGAGCATRCTTGGAGCAAGTGGTAGGGAACCTCTAGGACCTACTACCTTAGTCTGTAACAGCCTAAAGTCAAAGTACAGTCCTGTCCTGCCCCAGCACACACGTTCACATGCTGTGTTAGGTTTAAAGAAATACAGCACACAAAGCTGCAGACAAACAAGTAAAAACAAATGTCCTCTCACTCCTATGGATTTTTGGTTCCTTAAGGAGAAAATGACTTGATAAAATATTTCAAAGTGCCTTAAAAGTGAGGTCACTGTGTTCCAGTTAGTGCAGTATCTGGAGTTTGTTATTTGGGTTCCCCATAAAACTCCTGCACTTTAATAATTCTCCGAGCAACGTCGTATATGTAGATGAGTGTAGAAATGTGTCATAAGAACACAAAATCTTTAAATATACACATAAATCCAACACACCAAGTACTTTACCGGGAAGTTAAGATAAAGGTGCCATAATCTTCCGTATGTTAGGAGCCAATGCTGTCGTCTAGAGATCCTCATATCCATGCTGTGACTCAGATTACTGAGTCGAATTTAGTGCCTGACATTTTGAATCCGATTATTAATTTCTCTTATTTTGATGAGAAATTCTGTTTTGTCAGACATTTTTCTTGACAAAAGTTGCAGCAAATTTGTTTTCCTGAAGGTTACAGATTCAACAAATCAGACTTCTTAAGCAATGTAACTGAAAAATTATTTTCTTTCCAAAGACCTGGATCAGTTCAAGTACTTCCCCAAATCACCTTAACACGTGGGAAGCAAAATGTATTATAAATACATTTTTCCATCTAACAATCAGGTTTTATGAACATTTGCCATACCGATTCTGTGAAGCATTTACAAGTAAATATTAAGAGAGTCACTCACCACGAGATCTCAAACAGCTTTGTTATATTCACTGACCTTTGTACAAAAGGAAGTTCTACAGTTTTTTTGCTGTGCTTTTTGGGATTGGTAGTCCAACCACTAGGTTTCTCTATACAAATGTAATTTCCTGTTGAAGCATTGAGATGCTGCCATCTAGTGAAACTCAGGATTCTAAAAATATGTGATTTTTCTCCTGCACAGGAAAAGACAGACAAGGAGCACCAGCATTAGCTGACCCTCTTCCCTAGAGAATTCAAGAGATCAATAGGATTCCCACCAAAAAAGTCCACAAACAAGTTTTTCCAAGCAATCTCTTTTTGCAATATAAATGATGAAATTCCAAACCAGGACAATTTTACATGATTTTTCTTTGTTGTTGTTAAACTGATGATTTACCAACTTATCTTTTGTTTCTAGTGGTTTAACTTGCATTTGTTAAAGCAGAAGTAGTATCATCAGACTGGAAAATCCTAGGACAAACTAACTCAGCTATAAGTGCACACCAGATCTAAAGCTACCTGATAGTATTATTAAGGAATTTGGTGTCCTGCCTAAACTTCAGTTAGTTTGTCCTAAAAAGGACAAACTTAGAAAAGCCACTTCTGTGGATAAACTGGGACACATGTACACGAAAGTTCAGTTTATCCTGTCTTTCTGCTAAACTATGATAGCTTTTAAGGCTTTCTAAATCAGCTCCCCAGTAAACAAAATCTTTAATGACTTAATTTTCTAAACATATTTATCACTCTGCCCTTAAGCTTTTGCCCCCTGAATTCAGACACAGACCTGTTGCATTAAATTTCTGCTCTTTTTAGTTCAATCACCAGAAAAATCACCAAATCTAGAAATGTTCCAAGTAAGGTATCATTAACAAAAACCCCTCTGGAAATTGTAGATGAAAGAGRTAGATCTATATATACACCTTCTTTCCCCCTTCTGGACGAAAAGAGTCAGGTCTAATTCATTTATTAGAACACCAAAATGCTGGTAGCTAAAGAAAATCTCTTTCATCTTAGTGGGAAATAAAAAACAAACCAAACAAAACACAAAAAAAAACCCCAAACAAACCCAGAAAACTAAAAAACTTCCAACCAACCTCAAAAAAAAAAAAAAAAGCCACCACAAACACACCAGCACTTTGCATTTATCCCTGTTAGAAAATAAATTGCTCCTACATACCTATGGCTGTGGTTGGAAAGAAGACATTGCAGTGCTCAACTCTGTAATGGTATTTAGAATCTGCATATTTTTGGCTAGTAATGCCTTTAAAGGCTTCCCAAAACACATTCTAGGTCAGAGATTGAGATAAATGCTTGCACTTTCTTAGTAGTTACAGTAGTTGGCAGTTTTCAGCTATTCAAGGTAAATAGATGGTTAGTTCTTTATTAAAGACCTCTGAAGTGCCTCCAGTAGGTAATTAATCCTTGTGTGACTCTCCCAATTCCAGTAACTGCTGAATGCCCAGGAACATGTCAACATAAACATTTGCTTGTCAGTTTGGGTGACCCAAACAAGAGCTAGCGTCACCGAGAGCTTTATTCCTATAAAATAAGGATGATGCATGCAGGTATCTTTCTTAGGTATGACTTTCTCATTTCATGATGATTTCATCCTTAATGGAGTTGATCTCAGGTTTTGAGTGCCAAATTCCTATTTAGTTAGCAGTGGAGGATCTATGTTTTACGCTTCAGCCATTTTCTGACAGACAAAGATTCAAATAATTAAACAAAACTCTGATGACAGACTTGTACAACAGTGAACTTCTGCACAAGTGACTGCTGCAGGTTATAGAGGACAGAGACAAGAAGCATAATTACGGAAGTGATGAAATCAGTRTAAAAGAGTCTTTAGACACTGAGTGTTGTAATCAACATCCTTGGATCATAGCACAAGTGAACAGCAAAAATAGTTTTAAATACTTAACACATTAAACTTTATTGACAAATCAAAGTTTCTTTATATAAAACATAGTAGGTCTCACAATACAGATAAATAGGTTAGTAAGAGAGTCTGTCCTGCCCTGATGATCTGGTTTGTGTTCCATTCACTAGAGTAACAGAAGAGTGTTAAGTCCATTGCTTACTGTTAAAAAAACTCCAATACACAACTTTAGACAGGTATATTGAAAGATGATGCAAAATTCTAATTACTTATGGTCCCATTATTGGCTGAACTGCAGAAACATTTAACGAGTTTAAGAGGAATCCTTGATTGTGTTCTCTATAAACAGAACATCAGTAACTTCGGTTGCAATGTCCAGAGGTCAAGATTGTGGTGAAAATGCAGTTTCTGTGGACTTAAAGCATGGTATAGAAACCACATGCTGAGAAACAAAAAGAATATTTCTTTCCAAGTCAGCAGCACTTTGAAGATACAAATATCAACATCTCAGAAGAGGGTTGGTTTAGGAGTGACACAATGAAAAGTTTGAGACTCAGAAGTTTCACAGTAGATTAGTTTGTGATCCAAAGTACACCAAAGTAGAACATCATCAGACTAGCAAGTTGTGGGGCAACATGTTTCTTTTTCCATTTTTGTCCTCATATTCCAGCTTTCCCAGTTGTGCGAAGTAGCAACTCCAAGACAGCAAGGATGGAGGAGGCTATTGGCTTTTAACCTGAAGCAGTTGTCTTTCGTATATGCAGATTCTGACTGAAGCCACTGCAAAGGCAGCTTACAACAAAGCACCTTTACTGGGTGCTACAATCAGGGGCTTTATCTTTGTCTGAAGTCCCAAACAAATGCGTAAGATCTTCTTCTGTGGACTCTCTGCCTGCAGGTTGGGTATCTGTACAGAAGACAAAAACATTAGAGCCTTTCTCAACTAGACAAGCAGTAGGAATACAGTGATTTAATCCTGACTAGTGTTTTATTTGTCAGCTATCAAAGCTTGCCTCTGAGGAGCTTTGTGTTGTGAGCAAGTCGATGCTATTACTAAGTTGGCCATCACAAAACCAGCAATGAGTCATGTTCTTTCTGGAAGTCTGCTATTAATACCTCAAAAACTGGCTAACTCTTAAACATGTCTGCTAGGGCCTCCTGAAAGCTGTGAGAAGCAAGTGTACTCATGAGAGCAGTAGCATTAATATGCCAATGTAGATGACTAGAAGTCACCAGATATAAGAAATCTGGAGTGGGGCTGAGGAACAGAAGTTATCATAAAAACAGCTATTATTGCAGCTGGAGCCGGGCAGAGTAGCAGATGCAACATCAAAGACTAAAGTCTACCATCCTGAAAAACCTCAGAAAAAAGTTAACCAGCAGTTAACTTTCAGTAGTTTTACAAGAAGTCTGTGCTTAACCAATGTAAAGTTAAAAGCAAAATGTTTTASAGCACCAGCTATCTAAGAACAACATTTTGCTGATTCACTTTTAAAAGTCACTCATCAACACTTCCATTGCAGCAAAGGAAAAAAAAAGTGAAGGATTCATTTCGGTATTTCCATTCTGTACAGCGTACAGAAGCTTCACAGCTGAGATGGTCAGCTTTTCAACAGTCAGCGGACTAACCACTCAGGAAAACTGTTATCATGCAAGTTTCAGGTCTGAATATGTAAGTACAGCATTTACCCTCAACTCAGGCCATTCCTTGCATTTTGCATCTCCAAATCTTTATAGGACACCACCACTGTGTTATGTACCTGTTAGCACACCCAAGTTAGAATTATCAAAGAAATTTGTTGGACAAGTCAGAGGCAGAGGCTTTGATAGGTCCTGAGTCACAATTTCCTGAGAAACAGGTTCCTTGGAGGGTGAAGGCATTTGCTCTTTAAAGAAATATGACACTGGCTTCTTAGGAGACTTTGGTATTGTCTCTCGAGTAGTTTCTCTTGAGGATTGTTCTCTCCATTTTAGTGCTCTCTCTTTCCATTTCCTAAGTTCCTCTTTCAGCTGACGTTCATTACTGCAAAGAAAAAAAAGCCCAGCATTTAATTAAGAAAAATTTAAAGCAGTTCCTTTAAGGAAAAATTCTTGAACAACGGACAGTTCCTATATTTTCAGATGATGTATCACAGACATGGCAATGCAATAGCGTTTTTTTTTAAGCTAAAATTCCTTACAGCATACAATTCAAGTGTATCTTCCAGCATTTTAAAAATTCTTATGAAAGTAAACAATTTAAAGTTCAAAAGGCCTTTATGACTTTATAAGCCATAAACCACTAGCTTTAAATAAAAGTTTATGTTGTGAAATCTAAAATTAATGATTACTTACTTCTGTAGGTCTCCCAGAAAGAAACACTAATGACATACATAGTTAAATACAACAAATGATTTGACATGTTGCTAGTCAGCTTTCCACTTACCTCAGTAGAAGGTCATTTTGTTTCTTCAGGTGCAAGTTCTCTTTCTGTAGCTTAGCTTGTTCAGATTTTAGAACAAGTATTTGTGTGCTCTGCACAATACCACTACCACCACCACAAGTAAGGGGTATTTGGGATTGCTGAGGAGCTTCTTTCAGCACTAGAAAACAGTTTTATATATACATGTGTGTGTTATTTGAAGAGTGCTTAAAACCAAGCCAATAAAATTTTTAGCCTATTACTTCTTGTGGTCTTATACRTAAAACCTCACTGGGTTACAAGTGCCATTACAACAGTTATTCTTTTATCTACACAAACACACCTCCCAGTATTCACACTGCTAGGGAGATATTAAGAAACAGAAAAGACTCTTCATTGGGCTATTTAGAGTTAAAAGAGTTATTGTTTCAGATACGTCATAACTTTGCTTAGAACTAGCTATTCCTATGTCAAGTTAAAAGTGGCAACATGAGCTACCACCACTGCACTTGATCCCTCCAGAAGTGCAAACATTTCTGGAGAAAAAACACAAGAACTGCTGTTATTCTAATGCAGTTTATGTGCAGCTAATGTAGTCTACTTTCCATTTTATCTTCCAATGCACCCAGTTCTCCTCATACCCTTTGAGGTACAAGGTCTGCATCACAGTCTGGTCTTTAACCATATAATCTTAAAACTCAGTGTTTAACATGAAAGAGTCCCTTCCATTTATCTTAAATTTACCAGTAACATCTTGCTCTTGGTGTGCTCTTCTCAGTTCTTCTTTTAGTTTTGTTAACTGTTGTTCTCTGTGTTCTGCAAGGGCTTTATAATTAGCAAGTCTATATGAGGCAGGAAGGGAGGGGGGGAAAAAAAAAGAAAACCTCAGTTTAATAGTTATTACAGTTGCAGAAGAGCTAGCTTGAATTCCAATGAGCTATCAAATACAAGACATACCCAAGTTATACAAGAAAAACTACACAAACCTGGTTGTCAGTTAGATTTTGGGTAAAGTGCACCCAAAAGCTGGACTAATTATTTTTGGTGTATTCCTTCTCTCTAGTGAAGTTGAGAGTGCTTTCAATTTTTGCTTTCCCCTTGCCTTCTATTGTCAGAACAGTTATTTCATTTATGGCTGAACATGGTTGGCTGAGAAATTTTGGTGGGTGTATAGGGAAGGAGTTTTGTAAGCAACCCAAGGTGCATATAGATTTTACTTTCTCTAGAATCTAACTACAATAAAAACTTACAACACCTCAAGCTGAATGCTTACTTATTATGTGGGAAAAATAGAAAAGTAGAAGCTAAGAATAAAGTAGTTGAGAATTGTAACAAGACAAAATTTGAACTTACTTCACTTCGAAAGAGTTGGATTGTTTCATTCTTTCCATATCACATTTTACCAATTGTGTTTTGAGATGGTCAATTTCTTCTTTGTACAATTCAATACCTTTATCTAATTTTGCCTGAAAATAAAACATTTAGTACAAATAAGGGCTTGTTACTTATCAATGAAGTTAAGGGTTGTTTACCTTGTATCTTTACYATGATCTGCTAGATTTTGCAGGACAAGACCAGGAGCAGGGTGGTCTATTTTTCACTAAGGTGGTCCACCTTACCAGCTAGCACTATAGTAGCAGTTGGTATCCCACTCTAGTGTATTACATGAAATCATATTTTAGCAAGTTTTGTTTACTTCTGTGCAGATATAAATCTGGGAATTTTGAACTAGTGTGCAAATATATTACATTGAATAAACATCTCATGCTTCAGTTTAAAAGTTTTAAATTTTTTTAAATGTTTCAAAAATGCATCACATACAAGTGACACATTTAGTTTCTAGTATTGTAATATGGGTTCTAAATGTTGCCTCTGTAGGTTGCACTGGTAGAATGTGAAACTGCCTTTTACATAGGCAAGCGGAGTGTTTTACTCTAGGAATGCCATACAGAACAACACATTGACTATAGAGAGCTATGTTYCACCAACACCTGTTCTCAAGCATGCTTTGTGTCTTTTATCAGAGGAGAATGAGAAGAATGAAGTATTTTGCTCATACCTGAAGACTCTGATTTTCTGTTAAGGCAGTCCTGAGGCAATTATCCATCTCATTCAGTTTGGCTTGCAGTTGGGTGAGCTCGCTTGTCTCTGTCTTTATTCTTATCTGTGCTTGTAATTTTTTTATCCTTTCATCTCTCTCTTTGACACTTTCTCCTACTTCATTTATTACATTTTCTAACTTCTGAATTTTTGCTTCCATAACCTATTGAAATATATCAATCAATCAATCACTTATGAGCAGTTATATCAAGAGATAGTAACAATAACAGCACACGACCATATTCTTAACAAAAACAAGCAAAAACCCAAACCACACACACCAAAATAATCAAACACTACAGGCTCTATAGCAACTCTTCATGCCCAGGTCACTGTTTTGTGTCACCTTTTAGTAGTCTAGACACTCAAGTCTAAGAAAAGAAAAAGTGCTTTGGAGAAGGGTAACTGTGACATAAAAAATAGAAGAGAAAAAATGAATCCGCAATTCTTGTGATTAAATAGAGAATTCTTCTCCAGCTTGATGTTTGACACAGTGAATACCATATAGTTACAGGAAGCATCAAGAGTATCACCCTAGTAAGGTAAATACTTCAAAAGCAAATGAAAACATTTCATATGAATTTCTAAACTGAACATCTATTTGTGTACAGAAATCAGGCAATTAAAATAATCACATTACAGGCAAGAGCTCAAACTTCCACTTTGGAAATAAAAAAGCTACTGAAGTATACTCTATTTGTATTGTGGTGGCACAGATTTACAGTTGCCATCAATCCTTATTTTCAGTTTGTATTACTCTCGCTTAGAAAGCAAGCACCAAAGAAGTTTTCCTTGAAAACAAGTATTGGTACCTTTTTATCTTGTTCTATAACCTTTAATTTATTATGAAGCCTGTAATTTTCTTCTTCTAACGCCAGACTGGCAGAGCCACCAGGGACCAGTTTTTCTTTCAGAGTGTTTAGATCCTGAAGCAACTCTTCATTTTTCTCTTTTCTCTGTTGTAATTCAACATCAGCATTTTTACTATAATTGGCAGTTCTGGCATCCAGCTCTGAAGAAAGATCAAGGAGTACCTGAAAAATCAGTAGCATCATACAGAATAATTTTAAATAATTTTTTAATCTGCTAGAAATAAGGCAAGTGAAGAAACAAGAAGTATCTTAGCCTGTATTAATTTCACATTCTTATTTTAGTGTCCCATTTGAAAATGCTTGCTATCAAGAATGGTATCACTCAGACTCAAAAGAAAGGTTTCATTTCCAAAAGAGAGGGAGGCAGGAAGGGGCACAAGAGAAGTGTATTGCAAGTTTACCAGTATTTCTGCATTAACTCAAACACTAATTATAGAGAAACAAAGGAACTATATTGGAAAGACTTCTTGAATGTCAGTAACAGAAAAACACAATTATTCACAGATTTTTCTACTAGAATGGATTCACTGACTAAAGGAAATTAAACCTACACATTGGACTATTCTAGAAACCCACATGTTTAGCATGTCAGATAAACAAAAACTTCACAATTGTCAGGAAATGACAAAGTTTACTAGATTTTTGTTTGTTTGTAAAAAGGTTTCACCAACACAATGTATCTGTCAGGGAATTCTTCCAAAAACCTTGCCAACACTGAAATCCCAAAGAAGTCAAGACAGGCTATTGACTCTACAGAAGAAACTTTTTAAAATAGGTTAAACTTAAGATTTAATCAGAAATATGCAATCTTGTGAAATCCTGTTCATGATGCACTTAACCCTGAAAAATGCTGTCTCATTTTCCAAAGGGAGCAAAAGGTAAGCAGAAGAAAGAAAAGAGAAAGGAAGTCTGCACTGCCTCTAGAATAATTTGACTTTTTGAAATTAGAAAGGTGTGAGAATATAAACTACAATTAAGTTTTAAAAATGGGTAAAGTAGTTTTGATAAAGTTTGGCAAGCAAAACTACATTTTCTAGAATTCAGACTAATAAACCCCCAAATAAACAACTCCACACCCCCTCCCATTTATTGCCTAGAAAGTCTTTTAGAAAGCAGATTTCCAAGTTTGGATRTATGAGAAATCTTTACCTTTTTTTTAAGTATTCCTACATCTTACAGTTAAAGTATGAGTAAATGCTAATAATAAATGAATAATCATTCAAGAGCCTTGTGTTTTGTTTTCAGAGGCATTTGCAGAGTACTTAAAGAAAATATATTTCTGATTCTATAACATTTAATTTTACCTTTACTTTAGGAGTCCAGAAGTTAATGACTTGCAAAAGCCTTTCAGTATCTTTCTTTAGTTCTTCTTTCAGTGCCTCTGCATCCCAGTGAGTTCCTGAACAAGCTTCCCAAAACTGTATTGTTTCTTTTCTAGTACTTTCTTCCTGCTGTAATTCTGCCTCTATGCAGAGAAGTTCACTCTCCATTTCTGATACATCATTGAGAATGTTCTTTAAAAAAAGAGAATTAAAATTTAAATACTGGTTTGATAACCACATGTCTAAATACACCTTTTATCCTCTCAGCTATAAATATAGCAGGATGTCTGTTTTAGCAGCTAATTATCATATAAAAGGAGTTTTTATATACTTAAAATTACACCCTACTGGGAAAATGAGAAGACAATCTACATTCCTAGTGCAGGTGGGAAGAGGAAAAAAAAAGTATACTAGCAAAAGTTTATTCCATTGTTTTAGAACAAGTCATCTTGGTATTGGATAGTTTTTATTTTATAGGGTAAATGAGAAAGTGACATTCCCACTATTTTCTAACCTATTAATTTTATTTTCAACTGCTTTACAAAACAAAATCTTCATATTATAGACCTAATAGCATAAAAAAATACTATATTCTTTCATCCCCTTTAAGTGCAGTTTTAACAGATAAACCCAATGCCATTAGATTCCCACCACCACATGACCCCATATCTTGAAACATGAGTCTTTATGGCTGGTTTTTTTTTCCAAATATTACCTCTGCATCCAGGTGGAAACTCTGCAGCCCTTCACTGCTGTTTAACTCTTGAGATGATACTTCATTCTGGTTCAAATAAGTCTTCCTGAGACAGTGAATCTGGGCTTGTAAGTCATCTTGTTTTCTCTTTTGCTCAAGCAATCCCATTTTATACTTGTTAACAGTAGTATGATATTCTCTTTTCTTTGCACAAACGCGACTGAACAGAAACTGTTGCAGAAGCACAGGATGTATCAGTGAGAATGCTTTAAAATGGTAACCTGCATCCAGCTAAAATTCCACATTTTATAATTCAATCTATTTACTCTCTGAGCCTGTAAATGTCCAGGATAACTAACACATAGGACTAAGAAAACTACATTCACATATGCTTTAAAGCAGTGGCATATAAGACTTTTAGCTGAGACAGCACTTTTCCAGTATGCTGTTTTTTCTAGTCTTCTTTGAAAAGGAAAGTATTCTTTGTTGTATTTATTTTCTCTTAGAGTTGTGAAAAGTTAGATGATCTATGAGAATAATATCACTGTGCTGATTTAAAACTTTATTCTAGCAGAGATTGCTAGTTCAATCTTAAACATCTTTGAAAGTTAAAAGCCATCTATGAAAAAAATTAAACTTAAAAACCCTGCATGAAGTTATAAAATGAGGCTCTTCAGAATATTAGTTCAACTTCTTAGTTA
This sequence comes from Amblyornis subalaris, assembly GCA_018881555.1. NCBI lineage: Eukaryota > Metazoa > Chordata > Aves > Passeriformes > Ptilonorhynchidae > Amblyornis > Amblyornis subalaris. The sequence continues at coordinate 2,585,905 of JACAXG010000119.1, forward strand.
ATTGATATTTATAGACATGACTGAGTCTCAAGAACCTCTCTCCAGGCCTATCCATGTTTCCCCGCTGCTACAACCAAAAAAAAAAAACCCAATCCTTAATATTTCATTGTAAATAAAGAAATAAAAAAAATTATCATTTACTGTACTTCTGCATATGATAACTGGAATTCTCTCCCAATTATTCTTAACCTTATTGCTGATAATTCTAGTTCAGTGGAGAAACTGATTCCAAAGTAGGGAAGGACTACAAGGCTATAAAATCATCAAACTACTTCAACAGTTTTGCAGAGTAAGCATGCATCTCTAAGGCATCTCTTTCCCCCACAAAGAAATACATGCTTAGTCATCTGTAATTTGATTTATGGAAATTGCATTTCCCAATTAAAATGGGATAATATTAATGAAGTAATACTGTGCAAAGCAACTGAACTAGAGTTAAAAACTAAGATTGATTAACATAACTAGTTCAAGTTTTCTAGGATTGTAAAGCATTTACTATCAACTTATTTTCTACAATGTATGGATTCACAAAACCCAAAGCTAGAGTATATAAAATCCTAGCTGTTACCATTGAGAGCTTATTAAAAAACCCCAAAAATCCAAGCAATATGAAGCATCACATATTCAGCATTTTAAGTTGGTACCTTCAGTTTGTTCAATAAACTCTGGAGATAACCGTTCATTTTCTCATTTTCAGTTTGAAGTCTTTTGATTTGTTTACTYTGCTCCAATGAAAGCTGAGGCAGTATCACAGCTATCAGTGCTTTCTGACTATTCAGTTCACTCTTTAGCTTAAGAGACACTGTAGAGAGACATTCATATCTCTTCCCTGTATTTGGGAATTTCTCAAGAAGCTCCTAAATGCAAGTGAAACAAATAAATTCATTAACAATACAGAAAAGTGTGATTAGCTATAAACAGAAACGTAAAATAAATGACCTGACTCCAGGACTAACGTTTTACAGCAGAAAAGTTATTAGGATTAAGAATTCGGTTTTGACTTGCCACAAGGATATGACAAAAACACTAATCTAGGCATAAAAGCAGATAATTTCTTAGTTTTCCAGCAAGTCATTTCACAAGCTCAAATTGTCTTCATGGTTTAGATTGCCTGGCCACATCAAGACTTGTAGATCAGGCCTGAAAAAAAATTGTTGTCTGTTCACAACTTTGCAAGCTGGCCTTCCCTTAGGATGGGCTCTCAGGTTTATCTACTTGGTCCTTTCTTGAAGGAAAGGGCTCATGAAATTGTTCCTAGCACTCTGCCATAAAAAGGAAGGTGCAAACAAGCAGTGAGCAGGCTCAGTAATGCTACAGGCTTGAAGGCCCAATAAACTGCAACTCCAGTATCATGTTTGATCATGTCTATGTCACACATTTTAAAGGAAGTATAAAACTCCTTTGGCATACTCCCTCCATCGTTGGTTCTTACTTGAAAGAACAAAGATTCACCAGTTTATAACTCTTCACCCCACAGTAAAAACATTGGAACGCTGCAAAGAGGCAAACAAGATCCTACCTATTACAGAAGGCAGGATGGAAGTGCCTTTAAAAGGGATCAACTAATGGTAACTTCCCTCATTATCATGTCCCTACTGCTGATGTAGGATAGAAATACAGCAAGAATGGAGAAAGCTACATATGACTGATTTTTGCAATTTGGTTCTTTACCACTTTTGGTGTTAACTGAAAAAGCACTGTGGGCTTCTTTAGCCCGTATAGAATGGTACCTGAACCTGCTGCACATATATACTGCAGTGCAGTGATACTGCACTTTAAAGGGTTTCATACACATTCAAACATCCTGGTTTATTTTGGTTTTCGGTATGTTACTAGCACTTCTCATATCTGTGTGAAAGTATACTCAGGATAGTTAACAAAAGGTCTGAGGAATTACAGGAACTTCCTATTTTGAGGACAGAAGCACTTTAATGAAATTAATTTATTTGACACCAATTTACTATTTGATGAGGAATAATGGAAGAGAGGATTTGGGGGAATTTTATGAAACCAAAGTGGCAAAATGCTTCTGTTTGAGGTTCAACAAGGTGAAGTGCAGGGTCACAACCACCCCATGCAGTGCTACAGGCTGGGGGAATAGTGGCTGGAAAGCTTCCTGGCAGGAAAGGACCTGGGGGTGCTGGTCAACATCTGGCAGAACATGAGCCAGCATGTGCCCAAGTGGCCAAGAAGGACAATGGCATCCTGGCTTGTGTTAGCAGTAGTGTGGCCAGCAGGACTAGGAAAGGGATCAGCACTAGCAAGGCTACACCCTGAATCCTGTGTTCAGTTCTGGGCCCATCACTATAAGAAGGACATTGGGCTGGAGCCTGTCCAGAGAAGGGCAACGGAGCTGGGGAAGGGTCTGGAGCACAAGTCCTGTGAGGAGTGGCTGAGGGAGCTGGGGGTGTTTTTAACCTGCAGAAAAAGAGGCTCAGGGAGGACCTTATTGCTYGCTACAACTGCCTGAGAGGAGGCTGTAGCCAGGTGGGGTTCAGCCTCTTCTCTCCAGTAAAAAGTTGCACTGGGGGAGGTTTAGGTTGGATATTAGGAAAAATTTCTTAATGTAAAGGGCTGTCAAGCATTGGAACAGGCTGCCCAGGGAAGTGGTGGAATCACCATCCCTACAGCCTGCTTTAAAGATGAATACATGTGGCACTTACGGAAATGGTTTAGCAGTGAACATGGCAGTGCTGCTTTAAGGGTTGAATTGTATAATCTTAGAGGTTTTTTCCAACCTAAATGATTCTACATGACTAGTTATTTTCTTTGGGGTGGCTGGACAGTAAGGACAGCAAGTGAGATGTTCTGTGAACATTAAACTAAACTTGTCAGTTGACACAAGGTGTGCAATCACTGAACAGCAATAGCAAATCAACTGATCCCATGTTCATTATGCATAATGAACAAAAGGCTTATGCTCCATGACAAGTGGCATTAAACTTCTGCATGCATCCCTAAAACAAGCAGAAAAATGAACTTACCTTAATTTTCAAGGCTTTTTCTTTCAGGCTGTCATCAGCCACTTGCTCTGCAACATCCACTGGGTTTACCTGAATGGACATATCATTCAGGTTTCTCTGCTTCAGATTTTCTAAAGCACGTTCCAGTTTTGCATTTGTTTCAACACACTAAAATAAAAGCATACATATTTAAGTACCAGTCAAGAAGAGGAGTAACTCAGGTATGCAAATTGCAACACTCACCATCTCAGAATTTCTTTGCAATTCTGTCTTGAGCTGGTCCCGCTCAGATCTGACATCCTGAAGAATTTTTTGTAGCTCATCTTTTTCCCGATTAACTGATGAGATCTGCTCTTTAAGTTGGAAAGAGTGACTAGTCCTTTCAGCTAATAACTGGTCCTTTTCACATGATACACTATTTAGTGTCTCAGTTAACTGTTGGATCTACAATAAGTAGTGGAAAAAAAACACATCACAGTTTGGTGGTTGTGGCCTTTATACACCCTCTTCACCCTATGAAGTAGTCAAATTAGTTTTGTCAAATACAGAGAACACAATTTTTAATTACTAAAATTCATACTAGCAGCAAGAAATGTTTAAAAATAATTTCAGTGTTCTAATAACTCAGAAAAAGAATTTACAAGGAAGAGGAATAGCATGAGACCCAGAAAAGTCTACTTCAGTCAACTCTGGTCTTCTGTAAAGCAAGAGGAATCAAAGGAAAAGGCAGTCAACCTATGTCTGTATCACAACGAAATTAAAAGAAATAGAAGATCAGCATAAAAAATGGACAATGTCTTTTTATTTACTCTATTGAGCAGTAATATTTGCTAATCTGTAGCAATTCTCAATTATACTCTTTGATCTACAAAGGAAGAGCTTGATAGGTGAAAAGCTCAAAAGTAAAGACTGCAAAAAGAATGAGTTGCAAGAACTAAGTGCAAGACTTTTAAACATTATCTGCTATTCAGAAAGTATGCAAAACATCAAGGATTCAACACTCATTTTACATCATGCTGTCTACACAGTGCCTTTTTAAAAGTTGGAATACATGAACAATTATTGATTATTATATTAAACCTGCATTCATTTGATAAATTAACATTCATTCCAAAGATGGACCAATCCAACAGATTACAAAGCTGAGACAAGTTGAGGATGCTATTACTAAACATCAATAAAAAAACTTGGACAAAATCCTTTGCCCATGTTCCTGCTTGTTTAAGAACCATAAAAATGACATGCCGAGAATTAGAAATTAAATAGGGTTTGTGTTGAGCAAAAGTTTAGCACATTACAGAATACAATAGTGACTAAACACCAAAACTCACCTTGCTTGTTAGGCTGTCCTCCAAAATCTCTGACCGCCTCTGAACTTTTAACAAATGTTCTTCCCTTTCTTTACAAGTCTCTACCATTTGCTGTAGCTCATCTTTCTCCTTATTAAGTAAAGTGATTTTCTCCAGCTGCTGACAGACTTGCTCATTCATTGCTCTTTCAGTTTGTTCTTTTTCTGCCAGTAGCTTGCCATATTCAGAGGAGACACGAGTCAGGTTTTCAGTGACTTCAGTGAGCTGGAAAGGATGAATCAAAACCAGTATTGATATTTGTAATCACCTCTAGCATGGGCAAAAATAATTTGATGCTTTGGAGAAAAAACAACCAGTAGCATTCTAAGTTACTAAATTTTCTTGTCCTGGTATTCAGGTTCCAATTTAAGAGTATTATTGGATCGTAATTCAGAAGCACTATCTGTACATATAGGTTTTTATAACTGCATTGTTTTAAAGAAGACATCCACAGTGGTTTCCTGGTATAGTGAGTAAAAAAAGATTTCACAATTTTGCTTAAAAGCCGATCAAATGTCAGTGCTTCTGTCTCATTGGTAGATAAAGTAAATGTGGAAAAACATGCAAGCCATTCTAAATCCATAAAAATGCCTCAATTGTTTTATCCACAGCTGACAGGAGACATTCTTGCATGTTAAAAATGAAGCTTAAAAGCCACACTAGCTTCAGACATGAAAATAATAAGTAGATAAGAAATTTAAAATAGTGCAACAAATTAAAAAATAAGCTAATCTGCCTTAAAGTTGCTCAAGGATGTTCAGAATTACATAGCTAAAATACATTATTAGAATTAAAAAAATTTTAAGACTGGGAAAACGCAGAGATCAAAGTGCAGTACTGATTCCAAATAATATTCAAGTCATTCAGCACCAAGACATATTTAGCTATAAATAGTAAGATTCGTTATTACATTTACTGGACCCCTACAAACTGAAGTTTGCAGAAGACATGGGCTGCCAAACCAGATAGAACTTTTAATTTTCTTGACAAAAGTGCTTCTGACCTTCTGCTGCAGTTCATCAGATTTTTCCTTTAATGCCTCTTGTGCCTTCGAGAGCTGATTTTCTTTCTCTGAAATACTTCCTTTCAGCTCCGCAATGGTCTCCTGAGAGAATCCAAGAGATTCACGAGTACATCTCAACTCTTCCTGCATCTCCGAGTTCTTTGGACACAATTAAAGTACATTAACACCTGAACAACACTTCCAAAATCTAAGACAGAAGCCTACTAAAGCTGTTCTCCTACAGGAATATGACTATTTTCATTACCTTGTTAATTGTCTCCTGTATAGTTTCTCTTAGCTGGTCTCTCTCATTCTGGAGATTTTCCAGTTGCATTTTAAAATCATCATCTTCTCTTTCTGTCTGGGTGCTCGCTTCCTGGGAGTCATGCAGTTTTGGAATAAAATCCCTTCTCCCCATTTTTTCAGATTCTTCTTGATATTCATTGGCCTTTGCTTCCTCCATTTCATGCAATTTCCTTTGTGCCTGGCTCAGCTCTTCTCTCAGAAGAAATAACTCTTGCTCAGTAGATTGTCCTTGAATCTGTGGTATCTATTTTATAAGAGATACAAGTCAGCACATTTAGGAAGTCGCTTTAGGAGAAACTTATTTGACACTTTTGACAGGTTGATTGTGTACAACAAACAGGGGCACAGCTATAAAAACACACACACAGAGGTGCAATCAGCACATCCAATTACAGAAGTGTTGGTTATGATGTCCCTTTCACTGCCAGAAAAAAAAGTCAGTTCTACCTATGCTTTAAAAAAACAGAACCACCCTTTTCAGATCAGCAATTTTTACCTTCAGATACTTAGTTATAGAACATTCCTGTGCAGATCAGAACAGATCATCACCGTCCTATATCAAGTTACTTTTCTATTTACAGTCATCTTCTACTACTTGATGTCCACATATAACAATATAGGTGGGATATATCAAGTAAACAATAATAAATCTGCTGCTTAATGAGCTACAGTCAAGTATCATGACCCTTTTCTGCATTATGTTTTGCAATTATTTCACTCAAGTGAAAGTTTAAAATAAGCAAGCTTTCCATCAGCATTAGCAGAATTACCACAGTTCCTTCCCCAAACTCTTCTCTTCTCAAATGTAAATTGTCCAGCTTCTCCTGCAATGAACGGTTCTCTTGTGTAAGGGAAATGATTTGTTCCTTTTGCACCTGAAGTTGATCACTTTCCCTACAGCTATTACTTTCTGATTTTTCCTCAGCAAGCTGATCTCTCTCTGATGTGATGATTTTAATTTCTTCCATCATTTGTGACATCTATTAAAAAAAAATATACAAGGACAGCACTTTCAGCAATTCAAAATAATATTAAATGCAAAAGTTTTGTTTGAGTCACTCTCCTACAGTATTTTTAACATCAAACCACTATAACCAAAGTAGAAAAGCTCCAAAACCAAGTCTTTGGCCTTTGCCACTTCTTTAGTTTTAAATTGTAACTGTTTAGTAGTATCTTCTGCAATATTGGCCAGATTTTTATCTAGTAAATGTCTGAAAGAAAGAAGCCAAAGAAGAAACCTGTTGGATTATACTTATGCATCTGTTCCAAAGCATGCAAGTTCTGAATCCACCACCACTGACTTCCTGGTCGGCAATATGCTTCAAGAAAAATCCACRTCTCACATGCTGCGGATTCTCCTCCAGAAAAACTGTGCCAGTAGAACACCAGACAATATTCTCAGCACCCTTCTTTGCCAATTATTGAATAAATAGGCACAAACTCCAGTGGATCAGCCTTCTGCTATGTGTTTGTCATTTGAGCTGCCATTGATAATCACATGCTACACTTCTCATTTGGACTGAGTGTTATAAATCATTAGCCTTAAGTATGTTATAAATCATTATTTATGTTATAAATCATTCTACCCTTAAGTAACCCTTATCTCCTCTTCCATTTACCATCTGATGCCACCACTCAGGTCCACAAGCATCGGGCACAGTAGTTAAGCAAAGGTTTATTAGACTGTACATTACAGCTTGAAATCCTACAGAAACAGAGCAGCAGCTGGTAAAGACTTGGAKCAGGCACTACTAATTTCTTGCCCACTTGCTACCAAGGGCCTATAAATTTTTTTTTAAAGACATGCAGAAGAGACTAAAAGCAGATTAATTTGGCTTGTTTTAATTATTACATAAAGTTTCACCCGTATTTGGAGTTCTTTAATGGTTTTCCCTAGTGTCTCTTCAACACTCAGAATCTGAGATTCTTTTTCAGAAATACTTTTTTCCAACTTCTTCACAGTGTCCTGGGATTGCTTCAGAGAACTTTGCGCGTTTCTCAGTTCTTCATGTGCCAAGATGTTCTTTAGAATACAAGAGAAATAATACACAAAGGAAATGTAAATATGTTGCAATATTAGTAAGCATTCCTTGATTTAAGAAAAACACACAACCCCCCACTCCTGTATTCTCTTAAATATTTTAATATAGTTTATAAGTGTTCTTACACTCTTCTTCTTAACATGTATGATCTATTTTTATAAATGAAAAATTCCTACCATTGAAACAGTGTCCTTTATATCCTCTCTGAGTTGCTCTGTCTCAGCTTGGAGAGACTCCCCTTTTCGTTTCAGCAAATCTCTTTCCTGGGTTAGAGTTTTTATTTCTTCCCGACATTCAGTAAGCTGCTGAAAGACTGCCTGGATCTCCAAATCCTTGGCCTCCAGCCTCAATTCACTAATCCTTTCTTCCTCTTTTAATTGCTCCATTTCATTTAACTTCTGCTGAGTCCGAATAAGATCTTCTCTTAGCTCAAGAAGTTGTTTTTGCTCTGCTGTTTTTTCTTCCAGGTCTTTCATTGTGCTAGAGAGCTTTAGTTTGCAAAGGAAAAGGTCAGAGGTGTTAATTGTTCATGTAGAACTCCATTATGTGTGCATGTTCTCACAGAATCTTATATGAGCTTAGAAAGGGTGAGAGATGCTAGCTAGCAAGTTCATAATTTCTCTAAATCACTGCTTATATTCTTGCCCACAATAAATAAACATTTGTTTATGGAACCTTCATGTGGTTTCTCCTTAGCAGCAAAAGTCTTACTAAAGCATAGCACTACACATGAAACTGTAGCATAACTTAGGAATTATCAAAACCATAAGATGGAACATGACAGCCATGAAGTGCCCAAAACTTTGTCAAAAATATGTATCTTTAGCTTCCTTTTCTTCTTAAATATTTTTTTAATATTTATTTTTCCTTTCTAATGGCCAATTTCTGTGGCTTTTCTCTCTGGTTTGAATGATCTTGTGTTCTGATAGGTCTTCCAGTTCCCAATGAGGAAACTTTTTTCCTATGACTTTACACAGAGTAGGTGAGAGCAGGATTTATATAAAAAAATTTACATAAAAATATAACTTAAGAATGGGAAAAGAAGAATTAAAAGGTCAAGTACAGAAGGAGAACCTGGAGCAACATATACATTTCTTTGCCTACAAAAAGAGACCATTGAGCTGCATAATTCTTTAACATTATACCCCTGGCATAGAATAAGTAATACCCACTCATGCCGGAGAAGTCAATGATATTGTCCTTTATACCTTTGAGAGTATGTCTACAAAAACTTTTTTCTTTCTTTAACATTATGAATTAATTCGTCGAGTTTCATGTGTAAAAAGGAGTAAGCTGACACTGACCTCTAATTTCATTTCATCCAAAGTTGTTTTAGACTCTTGTACTTCTTTAGATAGACATTCTATTTGGAGCTTCATTTGTTCATTGTTTTCTGATGCAGCTATGTATTTTTGTTCTGTTTCTTCATGGAGCTGTTTAAGTGCTACATATTCCTGATCAGACTTCACATATTTCAGTTGTGCATCTGCTAAATCGTCTTTTAATTTTTCAATTTCTCGAGTCACATGTTTAAGTCTCATTTCACTATCAGCTACTTCTAAAAGCAGCTTTTCATTTTCCAATTTTATTAAGCRTAACTCCTCACATTTTTCAAGAATCTGCCAACAGAAAAGCAATATTATTATTTTTTCTAAATCAATATTTGTCATAACTACATAATAAAAACCAGGTACCTATGCAGATATAGGAAATAAAGTACAGGCAAACATACACCACAATATATTGGGTTTTGCTTTGTTGGGAGGGAACTGTCTAGCAAAGAATCCTTAAAACAGAAGGAAGACAGTCAAGCCCCTTCCCCAATCTCGAAATCTTTGTTCTAACTCTTTAGATGTTCTTCAGTACTTGCTATTTCCTGTGTTTGAGGTAAGACTGGACTCCTAAGCTGAATATTTACATGTATCAATACTTTCATCATGGTACATTTTATGAAGCTGTTAAAATCCCATTAACTTTTGTTGATTAGTGGAAGTAGACCACTGGAGGGTTTGGAACTTTTTGCAAAGCATTAGTGAGTTTGTAGCTTACTTGCCCTAATAATTTTCATTCCACATACTTAGTAGCAAGGGATTCTTAGGACAAAAAAACCTAAAAAGTGTTTGCAAACAAACCCTTTAAAACATTTACAGCACAATTAAGTCTACTAAGCCCTTCCCTGCCAGGAAACAAAAAAGTTTGCTAACAAGTTTTCCATAATTTGCAAGGTAAATCTCTCATTTCTCAAGCAGAATTTCTACTAAGAGATCTTGACATTTTCTCTTTGCTCAATTAGACAAAAAAAAAAAAAAAATCAGTTTTAGAATAGTATCTAGGATCAAACACTATTATATCTATCCATTAGGTTATCAATGGTGATCATGGCAAATAGGCATGCAAACGTTGGACTAGAACATGATTAATTATAGTAGACTGTGACTAAACATATTACATTAAACTTATTCCTAGAAACAAATATTAAATACCTGAGAATCAACAATTTAAGAAACTTAACTGTAAAATCTCAGCTTGACTCACACCCTCTTTTGGCTTTAAATCTTATTTCCAATATGCCTCCATTAGTACATTACCAGTCAAGTAAATACAAAACCAAGAAAAAACGTTAGACTCGGTTTTTTTACCTCTTTCTTCTGCATCTCAACAGTATTTGGTAGTGATTGAAATTCTGATAGTTCATTTACTTGTTTTTGTAGAAGTGCATTCTCTTTCAAAGCATTTTCTAGTTCTCCTTTTAAATCAGCTGCCTTTTTTTCCAGCTCCACATGAGAGAGCAAATCTAGAGAATTAACAATTTTAGACTAATAAGTGAGTGCAAGAGAAGAAAAGCATGTTTTAAATTAAGCAGAAGATTTATAATGCATTCTGGATGTCATCTCAGTATAATTCCAGAAAAGTATATTTTACTGTGGCCAACAATTAAAAGATTAAGCTCCTGGTCTGAATCCCATCATCACTTGTTAGGTTGAGATTCAGTTTATTTCAGATTCCTCCCAACAGTCTTCATTAACTTGACTGTCTTTGTGCAAAATACAAACATTCTGTAAGCTGCAGTTTTCCAAGAAGTTCAAGGAAGTGCTGAAGTAGTTATTACATGCCAGCAATACCAGATCCTCTAGTATTTTTATACTGACAGAATCTCCAAGTATTCAAGAAAATGAGAGCCAAAGCCTTCCCTATCCTCCCACCATTACAGGGAAAAGGGAGAAGGAGAGCGGGAAGAAGGCCCCACCTCGAACAGTACCTTTTGGAACTTTACCCTCCATCAGTGAAGTTAGTCTTGTATTTTCTTGAAATAAAGACTGCAACTCTCTCTGCAGGTCAGCTTGCATTTTTTGGTAACTGTTTTTTCCCACTTCTATTTGGCTTTGATATAATTGAACGTCCTTTTGCATTTGGTTGTGGTTATTTAAGAGTTCATTCTTCAGGAAAACAATACAAAATGCAAGTCACACACAAAATGAACGTCTATTTGCTTAACATTTAAATAATGTATCTGGTACATTTTCTGTTGTCACTCTGAACAGCTTTGACCGTGATAAATATGGCAGAATAAGCCACAGTTTAACAACTGCAAGTGGCCCTTAGAGGTCAGGGCCACAAATGCTGCTACTATTTCGTCTTTCCTCTTTCAAAGATCAAAGTAAGCTCCATACCACTCCTGAGTTCACATGTCTTATTCTCTTTTGTTCTCTGACAAAATTAGGTTTTGAAGTCTTGTGTCCTAATAATGCCCCAAAGACTGTTTCTTTTGCTCTCTTTCTCTCTCCTGGTAAACCTAAAACTGATCACCCACTCCTGTGGAAGAAACCTTTATTTTCTTCTTCTCTCTTTCCTGAAGACCCATTTTCCACAAATTCCATAATAAAAATATTATTTAGAGTATTTGGAGAAAACGAATGACTTGTGCTCCATCACACTGATTGCCTTCTTCACTAGCCTGGAAGCAGATAGCCCTTAACAGCATTTGGTACAGCTATAAATGCACTTCAACRAGTACTTGCCATCTTCTCCTTCAACTCCAAATTTTCAGTTCTGAGAAAAGCAGATTCCTTTTTGGCATCCAAGGCTATGGCTTCACTGTCTAAGAGTGATTTATTTAGCTGCTGAATTTCCTCAATTAGTTTCTCAGAATCTCCCTGAAAAAGACAATACTTAAGGAAGTAAAAAACTATATAGCCATAATAAAGCAAATGTGTTCATTTTAATGTGGTTAAAATGTAAATACAGGCTCAGAAAGCTTGGTAAGTTTACTTGAAGGGGAGCAGTAGCAGGTTGGTTGAGAGATGGGGCAAAGAGCAGCCTTTCCCATAGCTTGACTTCCCCAGAGTTCTGCTGTTTGATACGTACTAATTCGCATTTTAAGTTTGTAAAATAAAAATTTCCTAACATCTGCAGGGAAGCAGATGCTTATCATACCAAAGTTATACCTAAATTTAATCCAACTCAGGAAAACCAAAGGCATCTCTCAACACAGCAGAAAACTCAAGTTTACCACTGAAAAAGATGTCTCCTGTTTTTCCACTCCTGCTTTTTGTAATTCTTCCACACGATTCTGTAATAATTTTATTTTGTTCTCTTTCTCTTTCAGCTGTTCCACTTTGGCATTTATTTCTGCCTAAAAGTTGGAGAAAAAAAGGGGAAATAAGATTCTAGTGTTCAGTTTGGTTTTTCAGGTCAGAATTTATCAAAACCTACATAGAGTGTTCATGGTGTTTAGACATATCCTCCTTATAGCTGATAAAATTAACCAGAGCCCAATCATGTCTAGCTTGTCCTCAGCAGATATGGTATTTCAAATAAACAAACCAAGCACATTTCATACAAGTCTTACTACCTGTAAATTCATGGAGAGGCTCACCTCAAGTTCCTCATTGTACACTTCAGCATTTGAAACTAAATTCTTTAAGTTGGTAATTTCATGCATTAGTTGAATCTGTGGAGCAAATTGAAGCAAAATTGCAGAGGATGTTAGAAAGCACCCACACCAGTAGTTTTAGTTGCCAACACCATGAAAACAAGCAAGGTCTATCTTGTGTTTTCTTTTCTATTAATTGGCAAACCACGTATATACTCACACACCTATTAAAGCAGTTACAAAGCAAGATGCTACATATTCTTTCAAATGGATAGATGAGATGCAAAGCTCTGTTTTAGCTTCCCAGTCATTAGAAAGGATTCAAGTACAATTTAATCTGCAGTAGTTTGACAAGMAAGAGCAACATGATCAAAGCAACTAATGCAGAAATTGTACAGATATGACACTTCAAATTCTAGTCATTTTACGCAGCTTTCTATGACACAGTGCAGATATCTATGATTTAACCTATTCACTAACAGGAATGAGAAGGTGCCAAAATAGAAGTAAAACAAGCCAGGAACACATTCAGTGGCATTCTCTGAAAGAAGTCACAAACAGAACACTAGATACGAGTTTTTTCAATTTCTTTTTTTTTTTTTACAATAACCATTCATCCCCAAGTATAGTACAGTCTATATAGGTAAGAATATATTACCAAGCATAGGTAAGAAAATCCAATCTGTAATTTTAAGATCAGTGAAAAGCTTTAAAACAAGCCCTCTCCTGTGAGTATTCCTATGTAGTTTACCTGAATAAACTGATACCTGCCACCTAATGTAATTGGTGAAGTATGTGACCTTTTAGTATTGCTGTAATTAATCTGCTACATGGGTATCAATAAATGCTTACATTTAATGAACTGCCTTCAGATATCTGAAAACAAATCATTCAAAAAGCAATTCTTGTAACAGAAGCTACTTTAGAACATTGCATCTGTTAGAGACACTTTGCAGGGAAAACTGTAACTTATGATTTGTTAAACATTGGCTAAGGAAGATAGCACATTTAGTCTAGCATAAAAGGGGTTTTCTAAAACCAAACTTAAATACAAGCTAAATGATAATATTTTATGGATCCATTTTCTTTAAGATCCATAAATCATTGTAGGGAACACAACGCAAATAAGCCGTGATTTTGTTAAATTGTAACCTGAAATAACAATGCAAAAGGATGTAACAAACTTTAACATTAGTGTCATGATCAGAGGATATTACACAGGCTAATGTGAACAAGTAATCTCCAGCAAAGGCATCAGGAAAGAAATGGAATAATTCATCCATGTCTCAATACCTCAAATAACTGCTTTTGCTTTTGTTTTTTTAAGGCCATAACTTATTTCACAGTCTAGCCTTTAGGCAGGTAGAACCTAATACAAGAAATAAGTATTTTAGACTAAGAGTCAGAGCATAAAACATTTGGACAAAMAAGAAACATCTCCAAAAACCACACAAAGACATGAAGGCAACTGAAAGTCAGCATTTCCTGTATCATAAGTTATCCAGTAGGTAAGTTTACATTTTTTCTGACTTCCTGGCACAAAATAAAATATTTTGATTTTCCAGACATTACTATTCATACTGTTTTTTAAAAAATTATGTTATGACTAAGTTAAATAGTATTTTAAAAGTTAATGCTCACATAGTCCATGGATTACCAAAAGCTAGAGCTATCTTGGACTGTAAGACAAAATGTTTTGCACAAGAAATATGGGAAATATGGTTTAGCAACCCTACTTCAAAACAGTTCTAAAATGTATTTAAGCAGCAAAACAACTCTCTCACAGAAGTCTAGAGCGAAATTCAGATCACACATTTATAAAATAACATAGATACATATACACACACAAATATATGCTTAACCAGGCTTTGGTATGCAACTCTCCAAAAATTTGTCTGATTCTACATTCCAAGTAAATCCAGTTTAAATCCTGGGTTCATTCATTCTGTTGCTGAACGTAGCTTATAACACCATCTGTTTGTGAATCAACATCCAAGTCTATGCACACTGAATCAACTCTAGAGAACATAGGAGCATAGAGAATTCGTATCTCTCTCTTTCGATGCAGCTCACCTCATGATCTTTCTGTGTTTGTTTTTCCAGTGCTTCAAATTCATCTATTTCTGTTTTTTCCTTCAGTTTCTCCTTAATTTCATTTATTTCTGATTTCAGCTGCTCATTTTCCAACACTAGGTCATTAAAGTTAGCTTGCAGGACGTTGACCTCATTTACAGCGATATCCTGAAAAAGCAGCACAACAAACTTTAGAAGCTGTTGCTGAAATGTCAGTCTTACTTCTAGAAAGTTCAGAACAGATCTACCTTTTCTAGTGCTAATGCTTCACAGAGTTGCACAGATTCTTCAAAGTCTCTCTGAGTCTAGAAAAAGAAACACTATCAGTTAACAGATCTACAATATCAAGTAGGTTGAGTATTATATTCCCTGTTGCTTGTCTTTTCACAGCTAGTCCTGTCTAAGTACCCAAGTTTACTGCCTCATTTGCCACAAACACATAGAAGCATAGAACCATGCCACAACTTCACAGACAGGTCCAAGAGACTTTCTAACCAGTTTCAATAATTCTGCAGACACACAGAAGAATACTGGTGTTCTACAGAAGAGTATGGCTGATCTTACTGAGAAGCACATTATGCATATGCACAGTATTAGACAGTCAAAACAGACTATGATGTTACCCAATTCATGTTAGGACCAGCAATCCATTCTGCTTCTGAAATTTGATCAGGAACCATCAGGCATGTGTTGTCATATTCAGAATTGTCTAAGGTAGCTGAAAAGAAAGATGTATTAACAAAAGTACCAGTAGATTTTAAACTAGGCCTCAAGAATTTTCTCATAAAATCACTTTACCACATTGGAAACAATCATTAAGTGGCAAAAACATGGCACACTGAGTAGGATTTCTGACCCTCATGATTTTCCGTTATGAAAGGGAACACCACTGAAGTCCAGTCCCTATACTTATGACCATCTTATCAAAAGTTAATGAAGTCTAAACCAAATCCAGAATATATACTTAACTACAGACGAGGAAAAGTTTAAGTGTCAAGGAAAGAACCACTCTACAGTAACCTGCAAGATTTAAAGAAAAAAAGCACCCCACCCCCATACAGACAAATAAGCCCCAAACAATCCACATACAAGCAAAAATGTTTGACAGAAGGACAGGTAATAAATAAGGATGTAAGAAGATGCAATTCAGCAACAATACTGTTGAATTGTCCTCTTTTTTTCAGTTCAATTTTCTTAGAAAATTTCTTTTTCAATTTTCAGTTCAGTCCTCTTATGAGTCCTTGAATTCTTCTGTCTCAATCTGATCTTTGAGTAATGACTTCCTATTCTTGTTGAGGACTTTGGAATTTTATACATGCATCTCTCCATTTTTCCCTCTCCTTTCTGGGGGGAGGACATGGGTTGAATAGATGGTCCATATTAAAGAACAATTTCCCAAAAAACTGAGGAGTTGGGGTAGGCTGCATGGCAGAAGTGTTTGTAGACCCTGCCATTTACCTCACAGCTCTAACCTTTAGTTTTAAGAAATTAAAAGCTCAATATCCAGGAAAGGTGGGGTGGTAGAAGCAAATTCCTTGAAAAGTGTGTAAAAGAACATTTGGAGTTTTGTTAATTTGTTTTTTAATTTGTGCTATCAAGAAATCAACTTAATCCCTTTGGGAAATGCAATGCCATGCTTGCAAAGTTATTTATTAGCAATTTCACAGAATCATAGAATGGTCTGGGTTGGAAAGGACCTCAAAGACCACCTAGTTCCAACTCCTCTGCCATGGGAGAACACCTTCCACTATGCCAGGTTGCTCAAAGCCCCATCCAGCCTGGCCTTGAACACTTCCAGGGATGGGGCAGCCACAGCTTCTCTGGGCAACCTGTTCCAGTGTCTCACCATCCTCACAGTGAAGAATTTCTTCCCAAAATCTAGTCCAAACCTCCTCTCTTAGTTTAAAGCCATTCCCCCTGCTATTTCTACATGTCCCCTCCAGCTTTTCTTATAGGCCCCTTTTAGGCCCTAGAAGACTGCAATTAGGTCACCCTAGAGCCTCTTCTTCTTCAGGGTGAACAATCCCAGTTTTCTCAGCCTTTTCTGATAGGAGAGATATCCCAGACCTGTGATCATCTTTGTGGCCCTCCTCTGGACTCACTCCAACAGGCTGATGTCCTTCCTGTGCTGGGGACCCCAGAGCTGGACACAGCACTCCAGGGGGGGGTCTCAGGAGAACAGCGTAGAAAGAGGGGCAGCATCACCTCCTTTGACCTGATGGCCATGCTACACATTATTTCACCTGGAGAATAAGACTTTTGGTCCCACTTTTTAAATAAAGTGAACCTTATTTCCAGCACAAGAACTATCAGTAGTATTGTGCTAAACCCACTTCCCTTCGAGGCAGCATTCTTTGCTGGCAGACAAATGTGACTTCCTTACAGGCAACTTTCAAAACTGAGTTCATGAAATATCATCTGAATACAGTGGCAACTAAGTTTAGCTCTTGTATTCTTAGCAAATTAATTTGCTTTTTAACTTAGATTTATTAAAAAGGGATTACTTCTGACTTCAATGAGGCTTTGCTGATCTTCCTTATTTTTTCCCCAAAGTTACTTACAATCCTCCAGATCTGGTACTGCTGGCAGAGACATTTTCATTTTTTTTCTTTCAGTTGGCATTGCTTTTTTAAAGTCTTCAAAAAAGCTGACATTTGCTTGGTTTATTTTACCAGGAGCCCAAGTAACTCTTCTTCTTTTCTTGGCCTTTAAGAAAGTATTTACAGAAAAAGTGATAAAACCAAACCACTAGGTAGAGAATAAATGTTGCATCAGGCTAGTTCTGCATCAGTACCAGCAGTTAACTAGACAGTGTTTTGCAGTTTCCTCAAAATTAGTTTGAAAGCAGAAAAGTCTCTGCAGTCTGTTCACCGCAARGCAACAGAATTGACACTCAGAAGTCAATTTAAAAGTTAGCCCTTTAAAAATATGAAAAAAAAGGGAAAATTGCCCATCATACTTACTCTTCTTTATCAATACAACCCTATGTATTTAATATTACCTTTTGCAAAGTACTTCAGACTTATCAAGTAAGATCTGGAACAGGTGCTTACTTTAACATTCTGTTTTGAGGCAAAGGAAGCAGAAGTCACCAGCATCTCAGTTAAGTTTCGTATCCTGTCTTCCTGTACTTTTTGAAGAGAATTTTTTTCTTCCAACAGCTGGGCCAGTTGGTCCTTTTCCATTGCATGAATCTGAGTCTTCGAAGACACCTTCCATAAAGAGAATATTAATCAAACTGACATTTTAAGAGCAGAAACTACTCCTACAGAAGATACACAATTACTGATATTTAAAAACAACTACACACATATATCAAGTCTGGAAAAGGATTCTTTAATCGTTAACAATGAAACTGACAATTTAATCTACAATTTGACTGCAGACTTGGTATGTAAAAGGGGTCAAAACTCCCAGAAACAATACAGCCTCAGATTTTTCTAGGTACAAAAAACCACATTCTTTCAAATATAACTCACTACCTACTATCTCAGAAGATAGGAAACATACTCTCTTATGTTTATGTTGCAAATTCATTATCATTAAAAATAAGAAATAATTAATTTTTCTAAAAATTTTCGCTAAAGATATTTGTAACTAGCAACCAAAAATGTGCATACTTTGATTTAATTCACCAAACCGGTATGTTCAGCATTGTTATTTTCCTGTGCCTTACGTTTTATCATCTATGGTCTAACAAGAGTTGTAAGATTGTTCCACAGCTCCATAGACTTTTAGAGAAAGACAAACATGAGAGACTAATCTGTTTGGTGGGAAGTTACTATTGTTAATTTTCTAAATGTAACTTCTGCCTATACATGACCTAAGTTTTGCCAGTGATCTTAATACAGTTGCAACTTTCTGCAACTCAAACTGAAATTAGACATCAGTAAGGGAGGAGAAAATACAAAGTTGGGATCTTTAACGGACATTCAATAACTTCTTATCTTGAAATTAATTGTTTCTTTTGATCTGTTAAAGTATGCTATAAGGTGTGAAAAAATTTCTGTTTCTTAATGATTTTAACCTACTGAAAGCAAGCAATTCTGTTAGTTGATCTTATTCAGTATTAGCTTTCACACAGAGATGTTGACTAGCATTAGTTGTTCTACTATACATGACCTTTTCAATTTCTATTCTCTCAATAAAAATCACAGATATCACTTCAAACAGTTCACCTACCCCTCCAAATTTAAGTGCTATTGGTTTAAAACAGGTGGTTTCCAAATAGCTATAAAGTACTAAGGATAGATTAATTTTAATTTATTACATACTTCCTCTAGCTGCTTTTTCAAATCCAGAATTTCTTTGCGATATCTCTTCAGGAGGGCATCATCATCAAGTACTTCATTGACTTTTGGTGTATTCTTCATTTCTTTGGCTGTATTGGCAAACTGGAAGAATATTCCTTCATGGGCAGTAGTTCAAGAACAAATATCTAAAAAGACTTATGCTGTCCCATAYTTCCCAACACAATTAATGGGACAGTTTATTAGATAAGGAGCAGCATATAATAGAGGACACAAATATTTGAATTAGCTTTTTTTAATGTATTCTAAGTTTTGAAAAGGTAAGTTTTCCTTGTGTGATATTAATACCTAAAATGTGAAGCATAACATTGAAATAAGAGTATCCCAAGTTATTTTTTATTTAATAAAAAGCTCAAACGATCACCAAAAAGGAAGACAATCCTACTTAAAGAATATATATGGTTCATTAAGAATTCAATTCCTATAGTACCTAACATCTTGTGTTAGCAAACACCTGTTCTAACTGTGTTTGGAAAAGGCAAATGGGAGTGGTTATCTCCTGCTTGCAAAGTGAGAGAGGGAGCTTTGTTCCAACTTCCAGAAAGCTCTAGGTAGACAACCTCACATCAGATGACTGGGAAAAGATGCTGTGTAAAAAAAAAAAAATATTTAAACTTCTGAGTTCACAGAAGCGCTTCAAAAGATCCAAGTCATTAAAGATCCAGCAGATTACATTTTCCACCCCTCCAAGCTGTCTACAATGTATAGTGCTGGAGAACAGGCAAGAAACTTTACCTGAAGAGTACTGAGTGTCTCTTCAAAAGAAACAGGAGTGATTGTACAAATAATAACCGTTTTAGCATTGCCTCCAAGGGAGTTCTGCAGAATTCGAGTCAGCTTGCTGTCTCTGTAATTTATGAAGCTAATCAAAAAAGAGGCAAGAAAAAAAAAATTCAGATTTTTGCATAGAAAAAACCACAGTAAATATATTTTCTAGARGTAATAGGTTATTTGAAATAGTTACCTACATAAGATTATAAGTAAAGGATTTTAATTTCTTGGTTTAGCAGTGACTTATCTTATAACAGGTTGCTTACCCAGAAGGGTCATCACAAAGTTTTTTGATAACTTGACCCAGAATGAACAAGCTCCGATTTATATTGCAGCCTTCTTTCAGTCGGACACCTAGGTACCACACAGTAATTTTTTTTATTATTTTCAATTTAAAACAATATTACGATACATTTTTAATCTGTCAATCTTTTGTGCCACGTTATGCTTGAGGGATTGTCCAAGAGTTAAATCTCAAGTGCCACAATGCACTGTGACCCATCAGCAGGCAGTATTGAATCCTTTAGAATAGCCAGAATGCATTGAAGTAAGATAGCAATCACAAACAAACATTTAGAAGCTTTACATAGTAAGCAGCTGGGGCCATAAGAACTTTAATTTTGTTTCCTGTTTGAATTTTGCAAATGCCCACATTTACACAAAGAACAAACCAGCCTTAGATACAAGTTTTAGGTTAGTCATTCTTTGTAAGAGAGAATATTACTTGTGTCCCTCTCAGATCACTTTTTTCTGATCAAGGCATTTTTGTGCAGCTTCATGCTGTCACTCAACAGCCAAGCTTCCTCTTAACTAAAGAGTGAGCCATCTATTCACTCTTCACCTCTACACACAAGTCCCTAAAAAGCTTTTAGTGATTTTGTTATTACAGGTGAATCTTCACCCATTCATCTCCGTTCTATTAGTTCAGTGCAGGACTGTTGGTGGGCCTGCAATTCTAGGAAAGGCACGTCACTACTTAATTTTTTGCACTTCACAGCATTTACAGTATTTTCCTGAGTAGATCCTGCCCTATCAAGGGGAAAACGGCTTATTAATAAACAATAACACAATAGCACATAGATCAAATAATTTCCTTTCTATCATAGTTTCTTGTAAGAGTTAATTAACAGAAGTGGTCATCAGAAGAGCCTCACTTAACACTCACCTTCAGATCCAGTTTGACTAGCTCTTTCACTGCCTGCCAGATCTACCAAGTTCTGCAAATTCATTAAATATTTCACAGGTTAGTTCTCAGGCAATTTAGTTTAAATCCTCATAATTCTAAATCTCTTCTAAGAATTTCATAAACTAAAGTTACACTTCAAAAAAAAAAAAAGGCAAGGGGTGTGTCTTTACTGAAAGTAATGCATAGCTACTACACACAACCAATACTTTCAAGGTACATAAGGACATGGAGTAAGTATGTATGAACTCTATTATACCACCCCAAATAGTATTTCAAACTTGCAGTGCAACAACCTCTACCCTCAGTAGATAAACACAGTTTCTCAATACACAAGTGTTAACTACTAATTCAAGCTGTAGGAATTTTTCATGGGAAAGAGCCTAGATGAGATTATCTAGCATCCTGTCCTGAGTTGGCTGTATGTCTCTCCTTGCCTGTCATTGTGGGGATAAAGCCTCTCTCTGAATCTGGTTCAAAGTCAACTAGAACATTATGACATCCTATAATGATTTGCCTTAGCAAGTAGCCCTCACTTCAGTTGGTTTTTGCTTCAGAAGGGTAAAATCCTGTACTAACTCCACCAAGCAGCAACAGACCAAAAAGGCCAAACCCCCTCTCCCCTTACCCCTGTTACTCTTGGTTACTCTAAAGTCAGTTGGAACTGGGAGAGGGCAGACGGTGGGGAGGTCATATAAGAAGAGTAGATACCATAAGT
This sequence comes from Amblyornis subalaris, assembly GCA_018881555.1. NCBI lineage: Eukaryota > Metazoa > Chordata > Aves > Passeriformes > Ptilonorhynchidae > Amblyornis > Amblyornis subalaris. The sequence goes on from JACAXG010000119.1 coordinate 2,607,496, forward strand.
TATGGTAAGAAAAAAAAGTAGGTATTAGTTTGCTGAGATACTACATCAGCAGTGTTTACATTCAGACCCCAGAGCTTTTTTACATGAAGCCAAGACACTCTTTCCACAATGCATGTGATTAACAATGCTATTTCCAATTCTCAGTAGGAGTGCTCATGCAGATTTGAGCAGGCTCAAAGAGTTTCACATTGGTTCTATTCCACCACTTGTTTTGGATTATTTTCTGAGAATCAGGAAAAGGCTGTAGAGAAGGCTTCTGAGACCATAACACGTCCTTAGAGATGTGTAGTTGTATTCCCCCCAGTTTATGGTATTTCAYATACCAGTAATCCATCAAAGAGATGCTAAGTGGGGTTACTGCTGAAAACAATGAATCTTTTGGCCATTGCAGATGTAGGCCACATGTTCTTTTAACAACAACTAAATCTAAGGATAAGAGAATTCTTAAGGTTACCTACTTTACAAGTTATTTCACTGTGCTTGTCAGTGGTCAGAAACAATTGTAGGGGGAGATATATTTAACAAAATGCAAGAGCACTCTGACATAGTCCCTTATGCTCCTGGAAGGGCATAACACTCCCTAATCCAGCATGAGTAATTCTCATGTAGAATTCCCTTTGGTGGGAAGATATTCTCTAGGAGTCTCTCTCTCTACTTAGACATCTGTCAGAGTTAACAACAAAGAATTCAAAGTCATTATGAAGTACCATTATTCTCTCAAACAAGCAGTAACAGTAAATTCTTTAGTTAAGCTGTACTACAAGAAGATATTAAATAGACATTTACCAAGTGGGAAACCATGACTGCACCATCACAGTTTGCATTTGCAGGGTCACTTCGTTCTCTGCTTTCAATGATCTAGAAATGCAATAAAGTGCAATTAAGTTTTTGTCACTTTGAAAACAATAAAACCACTCCTAATAGTGAAACAATTTTTACCATTCTGAAGATAGTGTGAGAACGGCTGCTGTGTTCATTCATTTTTGTTTCTCCATAATGGCGATTTCCTGTCAAAAAACAATATTAGAATACTTCTGCTTATACTCTGATAAACTGAAGATGAACAGACAAAAAGCACAATTTAAAAACTTCTGACAAACTTTGATTAATGAATATATACCCAAAGGGATATCCCAGGGTTCTAAATATACCTGATTAATCAACGATTTTTTAAGCTATCAGCTGACATTGGCTAAACACTTACTTTCTCCTTTCCTGATCCATTCCATAACTTGTTCTGGGGCAACCACTACTTCTTCAATCAGATCTTCTACATATGTATTCCTCTATAGAATAACGACAGTAATAAATTTGAATGAATTCCAAAACCCACTTCAATACTAAAACCTAACATTACCAGCAATTACTACGGTATTTATTCAACAGCTGAATGTCTTTTCACTCCAAACACAAGGGATGGGTAAAGTTTAGACCTTGATCAAAATTGTGGCCCACAGGCAGAGAAATCAAACAACAGATTTAGGAAGTTTCCTAAAAACAGACCTGCTGAATGAAATATCCTTCTTGACATTTTCTGAGAGAATCCAGGAGTATATTTCTCAGTAAATGTTATAAGGACATAATCATAGAAGTGGTAAATTTCCCTTCTTCCCATGTTCCAAAAACATCAATCATTTAGGGCAACGAAAGAAAAAAACCAAACCAACACCCAAAAAATCCCACACCATCAATTTTTATTATTTGCTACAAAACTTAATATAAAGAAACCGAAGATGGTGCTAATATAGATTTCTTTTTCTATAGTGATCATCTTACTGAATAGTTCTAGTTACATGGTTATTCTATGATCACAGTAGAAGAAAAGTCTATCTACTTAGTAGATGATATGAAGATGATATTTAAGTAACTCTGTATATCTGTTGGAAACTTGTAACACATTGAGCTTAACATGCTTTTAGAAGTATCATTAGTTAAACAATTCTCGAATCTTCACTGTCAAAGTTACATAGAATATACTATCCTGGAAAACTTGAGGAGTAAGTCTACTTTTATAAAAGATTTATAAAGGTGAACTAGCAACAGCAAGTCCAAAGTCACTGTTGTTATACTACTACATCAAGTGTCCTTCTGCTAATGCTGAAGATACAATTACACAATTTGTCCCAGGAAAGTTTTTCACTAGATGCTTCTGAAGGCCTTTTTTTCCAACTTCTTTTACTCCAAGCAGATGCAATACTTATACTACATAACATCCACTTACATTAACATCCTCACGAATTCCCAGAGGCTTCTTTTTCCTACTATCGCAAAGCAAATCTGTTATTGTTTCATTGTAGATTTCCATGTAAGAAACCCTTAGCAGGAATTCTCTATCTGGAATCTAATGTTGAAAGGAAAAAGAAAAAAATAACAGACTAACTGACGAACAACTTTTAATGCAAGTATTCTTAAATTGGAGATAAAGGTTTGGATATTGTTCCACAGATTTCTTTCCCCTCATCCTCTCTGTACATTAGCATCAAACCAATATAGAATAATTTTTCTTCTACCTCTTTCCAGGTGCATGACTGGTGTATCACTTCTAACAGGTTAAAAAAAAATTAGGATAACTGCCCTACAGAATGGTTCTCCTACTTTAATTCCCTTTCCGTAACCAATTTCCTCCTGCTTAGGCTCTTTCCTCTCTGTATACCTTGTGTTCTCTCTTTGCTTGCTTGGATTTACTTTGCTGCTGCTTCTTCCCCTGCCTCCCTGTACAGAAGGTTGGGGTGAGGAAAGGCTGCACAACGGATGCAAGGAAAGTTTTCTCACCTTTAGTTACTTCTATAAACTCTCTAAGGTACTCTGCACCTCCTTAAAGGAGCAGTGACCATGTCACTTAACTGGTAACAATTATCTGAAACCCTCAAGGCAGAAGCAAGCACTCTGCAAATCATGTTTTGGAAATCACTGTTTTAACTTATACTTTCTCCTTACTTTTATTGACATTGAGCAATTAGCAATTCTTTTCTAAACCTGAAATAAGTAAATATAGTGTCATATTGTTTCCACTAAAAAATAGTCTTTAATACTGTTGATTTTTTAGACTTTTAAAATTGCAGAATAAACACAAAGCTTCACATTACCTTATCTACCACATTAACAAGTGAGTACCTATTTATATTTATAATCAGTGTTTAATATATTTGCAAGGTTAACAACCCTCCTCAGTTTTGTTCTGATTTGATTTCAGGTAATAGAGTCCCATTAGCCTTTTGTTTTCAACCACTCATCTTTGCCAGGCTAGCAAAGTAACTGCAACATACAGTCCGATATAAATTCATTTCCTTCATAAGTCCCTTGATATTAAAATTCAGTTTTATGTAACCATCACAAATATTACTAGCCCTTTCAGTCACTTCAATTTAATAGAATTGCTCACCTCACAAATAATTTTGAACACATGTTGAATTGCCTTAGGGATAATGCCCACAGAATCTTCATTTCCCATCATCGTGTACGTCTTCCCTGAAGCAGTCTGTCCATAAGCAAAAATTGTGCCTACAAAGATGGGTTAGTTTTACCAATTATTTCTGAAATACATTACAAAGAGGATTTAAACACAGTTTTAAAACTTACCGTTATAGCCTTGCACAGCTGACTGTATAATTGGAACAGCTACACCATCATATAATTGCTGAGTGTTGTCGCTTGAGTGAAAGACACGATCTTAAAAACAAATTAAAATAAAGCATGTGAATCCAGTGTATTGCAAGCCAAAACCAAGCTGTCATCCTACTCAGTATTGCTGACTACAAACCCAGTAAGTGGGCATCATTGTTTGTAGGGTAATTCAAACATAAAATATCATTGTGACACTACTAATGCAGGCTTTTAAAATTTTGATTTAAAATAAATACTAAATGCAGAATCAAGAAAGTCACAATGCACAGACGATAAAGAAGTAAAAAAACCCTAAGAATGATGAACACAGCTGAACAGTCATCCCATTTAATTCTAAAAAGTTACGGCTAGTTTATCTATGAGGATTGTAAGCCTGACAAAACAGGCTAATTGTTAAACTCCTAGCCTGTAGCATGCTTTTACTGAATCTATATTTTGGGAAAAATCTTTGTAATGAATACATTCATATTAACAAGTAAAGTGGATCAGTAGAAAAAGACTCAAAGGGAGCCAGTCAGTTATGAGGATCTAACATTCATGCTAGTCGCTTTTGGGCTTGGATTCCCCCCCACCCTTCTCCCTAAATGCTCTTGACTAGCCATTGTCTGGTCCATTTGTAACGATTTCATATGAAAAAAATGTGTTCCATAGCTCATGTACTCTAAAGCCACTGCAGTATGAACCAGAATAGAAAAAGCAACATCCATCAGGAAGCTGACCTCAAAAGCACATCCCAGTACTGCTGTAGTGGTTTGACACTGGCCAAATGCCAGGCACCCACAAAAAGCCCACTCACTCACTCTGCTCTGCAACTGGACAGAGGAGAGAAAATTTAACAAAGGGTTAATGAGGTGAGATAACGACTGGGAGAAAACACTTCAAGGGCAAAACAGGCTCAACTTAATGATATAAGGTGAATTTATTACTAATGATGTCTGTATAGCCTGTATCAAAGTTACAAAATGCTTATATAACCTGAATTATAACTTTCTATCTGAATTGTAACTTTTTATACCTATATAACCTGAATATACCTATATGACCTGAATATACCTATATGACCTGATTAGCCTTTTATACTTATAACTTTTTATACAATGTAATAGTCACTATGTAATTAATTAGTTGCTTAGTGCTTAAATAAGTAGAAACTCACCAAGTGGATAGTTTCAAAATAGACAAGTAAAAGCTACAAATTAGTCAAGTATAGCTACAGTAGAGAGCTACAAAGCATACTGATGAAAAACTGGCAGAGATAAAGCCAATTACCCACAAAGTGAAAGAATTCAGACCCGTTGGATCCAGAAAGCACGAYTTCACCATAACTGCGCATGCTCTGAAGACAAAGTTGAAAAGTTCAACGGGAGGAAGACCTTGAGCCTTCCTCAGTGAAGACCCCCAAGACCACCTAAATTGGGGAGGCGCAAGCGCAGTGCGAAAGAACTATTTATAGCCATGCCATAAAAATATGTAAATTATTTCCGGCACGTATGTGATGATGTTGTAATGACATAAGAATATTCAGCAGTACCTACTGTATAAATAAGCCACGACACATGACAAAGGTGGGTGAGTTAGGTGGAAATATCCCCCTCACCACCGGCGCTGTAATAAACAAATACCTGCTCAATAGACACCAGTCTATCGGGTTTTGTCTTTGGCCTATCTTTTCAGGCATCACTAACAAGATCAGAGTAGGAGAATGAGAAGTAAAAACAAGCCCTTACAGACACCCTTGTCTCCCCCCAACCCCTCCCTCCTTCCCACCGACAGTGCAGGGAGACGGGATGGGGGTTTTGGTTAGTTCATCACCCAAGATCTTCTTTCCGCTGCTCAGGGAGAGGAGTCGTTTCCCTGCTGCACCGCGGGATCCCTCCCACGGGAGACAGTTCTCCGCGAATTCCTCCAGCGTSGGTCCACTCTCATGAGCAGCAGTCCTCCCAAAACTGCGGCAGCGTGAGTCCATCCCACGGGCAGACAGTCCTCCCAAAACTGCTGCGGCGTGGGTCACTCTGCCACGGGGTGCAGTCCTCAAGGACAGCTGCACCAGCCTGGCAGCAAGGCCTCTCTCTCCACTGGGACTCCCGCCGGACCACAGCGTCCTGATATCCACCCGCTCCGGCGTGGGCACCTCCCCACGGGCTGCGAGTGGATCTCTGCATCCCCCGTGGACCCCCATGGGCTGCAGGGGGACAACCTGCCTCACCATGGTCCTCACCACAGGCTACAGGGACATCTCGGCTCCGGCGCCTGAAGCACCTCCTCCCCCTCTTTCTGCACTGACCTTGGTGCCTCCATTGTTGTTTCTCTCACATGTTCTCACTCCTACTCTTCTCTAGTTGGAATAATTACAACTGCGTGCCCCAACTTTGTTGTGATTTCTTCTTAAATATATTATCACAGTGACGTTACCATCATCTCTAATTGGCCCAGCCTTGGCCAGCAGCACGTCCATCATCAGAGCCATCAGGGATTGGCTCTGCTGGACATGGTGGAAGCTTCCAGCAGCTTCTCACAGAAGCCACCTCTGTGCCCCCCCGCTACCAAAAACCAGGCCCTGCAAAACCAACACAACTGCCTAAACCAGAAATCCTGTATGCCCCAAGAACACTCCTTCAGAATTACGAAGCTGGGAAAGTTGAAGGACATCGCAAGAAGCGTAGAGTAGTCACCATTGCTGACACGTTCAAGCAGTACAGTACCGAAGGTCCGCGAAAGCATCAAAGTAATGCAATAAAGCAATTGCTTTCACTTTCTTACCGTAACTAAATACTCTGGTACCATTCACGTCGGAAACAGTATTATTCTCACTTTTCCAGTGCAGGGACACTTTCTCTCCTGAGGCATTTTCTCTAAAAGAAGAAACACTCTGTTACCCTTATTGGGCGAGGACTCTGCTCCCAAAACGTGGGCGCCTTACCGCGACCCCTTTCCCCCGGCCCTCGCCAGCCCCTCGCTCCGGATCCCTCCGTCCGCCTCCCTGCCCCAACCTGCTCCAGGTGCGGGGGCACGGCGGCACCCAGGGGTGCGGAGAGAGCTTCCCCTGCCGCCCGCCCGGCGCCTCACCTGGCGATGAGCGGCCGCACACGCACGCACACCGTGACGGCGCCCTCGTCCGCCATGTCCGCCCGGGACAGAGGAGTGGGACGGGAGGACCGGAACAGAGAGAAGGCACCGGGACCACCAACGGCAGACAGATCCCGCCCCAACCGCCAGCGCAGTTTGAACTGCGCCCGAAACTGCTCCCTATTGGCCCGCGGGGGACGAACGCCCTGCGCGGAGCGTACCACTTAGCAAAAGCTAGCGGGGAGGTGCCGGGGACCGGGAAAGGAAAGCATCGTCAGGAGCACCTGAGTGAGTAGTTTTTGACCCCTGCCGKCAGGCCCCATAGCACCGGTCAGGGAAGGGCGGGATGGCTTCGCCTGGAAATTAGCCCAAGAGCATCGGGTCGGACCACTATCCCAGCACCGCCGTGTTCACCGCTAAACCGTGTCCTCAAGCGCCACATCTACAGGTCTTTTAAATACCTCCAGGGATGGTGACTCCACCACTTCTCTGGGCAGCCTGTTCCAGGGCTGACAACCCTTTCCATTAAGAAATTTTCCCTGAAATCTAATCTGAACTTTCCCTGGTGCTACTTAAGGCAGTTTGCTCGTGTCATATCGCTGGTAACTGGGGAGAAGAGGCCGACCCCCACCTGGCTACACCCTCCTTTCAGGTAGTTGTAGGCAGCGATGAAGTCCCCCCTGCGCCTTCTTTTTTCCAGGCTAAACACCCCCAGCTCCCTCAGCCGCTCCTCATCAGACCCTTTGTGCTCAGACCCTTCACCAGCTCCGCTGCCCTTCTCTGGATGCGCTCCAGCACCTCAATGTCCTTCTTGTAGTGATGGGCCCAAAATTGAGCACAGGATTGGAGRTGCAGCCCCGCAGTGCTGATGATGAGCAGTATCATCGGCGTGCACTCAGCCAGTACCTCAATAAGCTGTCTACTGAATCTGAATAGAATGCTTTTGATGCCTTATCTGGGACTACCTAAAAGAGAGAGGGTTGACAAAGATCAAAAGATTAAAAGCGGTGGTGTTTATTTGAAGGCCTTCAGGTATGTCAGACCTCACTCAGGGGGCTTACACCCTAAGGTGGACCCCTAAGATCAGCTCTCCAAGATGGACCACCCAAGATGGACCACTGGTCACGAGTTCTCCATACTTTTATAAGTTTTGTCGATTAGCATACTGGAGCCAGCTCTTCCAATTAGAGCTCCAGGTAATGAAGTAATTCACCCCAAGTTTGCTCCCCCTTCACCAATGGTTGTTTACATATCTTGGGCCTGAAGCAGTAAGGTGTCCTTGAGGTCCAAGCCTGGAGATGGATTGTTTTGTCTAAAGGCAGTAGCTAACACTTTTATATGGGCTTTAGAGTTACACACTAAGAATTGCAGGGTTACAACTATATGAGAAATATAAAGGCTAAAATCCTAAGGCATCACTTTCACACATAAAAGTGACACTCCCGTGATTTTTTAAAAATTTATTTAAGTGAAATGTATATATGTATTGAAGTGAGGGCTAGAAAAAGAGTGTGAACATTTGGTGGATGGTAGTCCTTAGTTCAAAGCAGTACCATTTTAGGAAGCAGACTATGTTTGCATAGTTGTCTAAGAAAAAGGCTTCATGCCAGTGCAGGTGGGCTTGAGGAGTGGGGAATGAGAGGAAGATAGCTGCAAACAAAAGCCTACAGAAATCAAAAAAGAAGGCATGCTCCAAGTGCATTTCTTTTAAGGTCAACGAATATGAAAATAGTGTTCATGTTTAAACTTTTAAAACAATCTGTTTTGTTCCATATTTTAATCATCCTCCCCTTCTTCATCTTCACCTTCCTCTTCCTCAGCTCCGGCTAAAGCTTCTTCCTGTGCAGCCTTGAAAGCCATTTCCTCTTCCACAGTGGGGTCTACTGTCTCAGAGATTTCTGGCCCAATGGGGTATTCTGCTTGCGCTGGCGGGGGCAGTGTGGGAGCGTGGTTTTCTGGACTGTATTTGTGACCCCAGCCAAAGTAGATGTTCTCAAATTTCCTGAGAAAAAGAAGTAAAAGATCACACATTAGCAGAGATACTGTCAGGCATTCTTACTCTGCTCTGTGAAAAGTCAGTGATGCGGATATCCTATAACAGAAGAGTTCTAAAGACTGCACCTCTTTTTAACTGCTCTAATGGTTTTTAATACATCTTCAATTTAAAGTGATGAAGTGTCACTGCACCACACTGCAATACGACTCCAAGGGTAACTAAGCGCCTGCTGTAACACCAACACCAGAGCCCTTTCAAAAGGGCTCAAGGGGCTCTCATGATGTGGAGGTCATGACTGTACCATGGGTAGTGGAAACAAACCAACCTTAGAACCACAGAATGCAGCTGGTTTTGTAGAAAGTCCCACAGACACAAGAGTAYGGGTTTTAAATCAAGGACTGTGTTCAAATATTAACTGGGTGTTTCCATCCATTAACTTTATGCCAGCCTTTCCAATGATTATTTGTTTTCAGTCTTAAATACCAATTTACTGTTGCTGCGCACATTCAAGTGGCCTTCTCCATCTGTCTCTGGAATAGTTAGAATTCAGCCAATAAATTAATAATAAAGCAACTGTACCTACATTAGAGAGGCACCTGTGCATGGCATATATAGGCAGTGTTGTAACCACATCAGCTGGACTCTCACCTGCCAGATGCAAAGGCATATGCTCCGGGCCATCGGTTGGACTGCAGGATTGCAAGAGAATATTGCGGGATGAGGTTTGTAGAAGGYTGAGCTGTCCAAGCAGGGATGTTTTTAATTCCTGGAGAGAGCCAAACACACACTGTCTATGAATAAATGGACTTAACGAGCCTCTACAAAATATTTAAGACTGAGCTACCAGACTTTCACAGAATTCAAGCAAGGTTTATATTAAGTTGCATGACAGAAGAGCCAGAAGTCAGAAACAGTAAGTGTAGGCACTGTTTTCAGACGGGTGGTTTGGATGTATGGACAGGGAGCACAGGAATGCTGATAGATCCCCCATGTACAGAAAAGATCATGCTCCTCCAATTCAGTAGCACTCACCCCTGGTTCTTTTGTCAAGGACTCTTTATCACTTATCAATAAATTATGTAGCTATATTTCATCTTGATTAAAGAATGGAGAGTAGGAAGACAATCTAATATTGATATAATCTAATATTCAGGCTCCCTTATACCCATGATTTGCTGCAGGGTTATGCTAAAAGATCTAAATTCTTATACAAATAATGTGTATCTGTGCATGTGTGTATATATTAATTATTCTATTTATTTACACATGCACACACACTTTTTTTTTTTGCCTAAAAAGATGAGGTAAAAACAGCTCATATAGTGAGCTGTCTTGAACTTGCAATAACTCAACAAGTCTAAGCTATTTTTTCCTTTTAATCTCAACAAGATGGTTATCTAGTAAACCTGATTATTTCAGTTTTAATGTCAATACTGTTAACCATTTTGCTTTTGATTGATTTTGTAAAAGAATGTGTTTTACCCTACAAAGGCAAACTATATTGCTCCAAGAAGTGTCAGAGTTCTGTAACTTCAAACATTTACTGCTAAATGACAACATGCCTGGTGGCTCTCTATCAAAAACTTCATATACCATGAAGAATACCTTCATCTTCAGAGATTACAGTAAGAAGGGGTGGTCCTGTTTCTTCCTGTTCCTCTTCTGCCTCCTCCTCATTCTCTTCCTCCTCTTCATCTTCTTCTTCTTCATTTTCCTCTGATTTTTGAGAAGGATTAATCCAAACACAGCGACCCTAAAGTTGACGTGGAAAAATAATAAATACATGTAAGAATCACTGAAGGAAAGCAAGTTAAAATTAGTTAAAACAGTTGGCTCAGACACACACACAGTTACAGGATGGGGAGAAGAAAAATATATATTCCATAACTGATATATTGTTGACAGAATATTGTATCCTCTTTCCAGAACGTTCCCCTCACTCCTTCCTCATGCCTGCTTACTATTTGAGAATAACCTTATACCTCTGTCATCAGCTTTTTGTCATTTTGTATTCTTCAGTTCCTGGCCAGTTTGGTTTATATCCTTGCTAGATTACCAGTTACTGCAAACCATGGACTTTACCGCTTCCTTTTAAAATCTGCCTTGTTATTTAGCTACCAGTCAGAGGAACATAACAGAATGTTCATAAGATGCTAATGTATATAAATTTTGTTTTTTACAACTATTGTTTTGCTGGTAGTAATAAGGTTTAAACCTTATTTCCTACCATTTGCTGTTATTTTACACTAGCATTCTTTAACTGGTAGACTGGCCATCAAACTACCCAGCAATGAAAATCAAATTAGTAATACCTCTTTCTAGCACTAGTCTGATACCACATGCTTTTAAGCTTTTTCATTTGCATATTTCACAGAAGAAAATATAAAACAAAAAATAAACCAGAAGAAAACACCAAATAAGTTCCATTTAGCATACAATCATAAGCTATCTGCTTTTCAGCATCCTACCCAAGAAAAGAGAATTTTGAACATTTTTGTCAAGTAAGGATCTCAAAGCAGAAAACCTAATACAGAAGATTGCAAGAAATTATTGTTATCTATCAGGTCCTAACTCCATACTGTTATCTGAAAATAGGTTTCAATCTCAAGAACACATCACTGGAAAAAGTACTACACCTAGAAGGTTCCTAAATATATATATACACATAAAAATATATGGTATATGTAAATATGTGCAAGCTATTTCCRTATTATATACCATATAAAATGTGTTTGATCTTTACGTATTATATATATATATAAAAAATATATTTTCTGTATAAAAATCTTTCAGTCCAATACCATTTCTGGTGAATAGTCTGAATGGGCAGTTGAGGAGTGTCATTCATATTCTGGAACCTAACACACATACCTGCTTTAGAATGCCCTTTACATGGTGTGCCCACGTGGTGAGAGAATCCACCATTTCAGCCACAGGAGGAGGCTCAAAATCAGGGTTTTCCTCATATGTATCTCCTTCTTCTTCTTCTTCATCCTCATTTGCAAACTGGTAATATCCAGTGGGAGAGACATGGGTTCCTGCTGAGATTCGAGCTATCTGTGCCCGCAGGTAATTGGCCTCATTTCCAGGAAAAGGAGGAAAGCTCAAAACAGGAGCATCCAGCCGACCAGTGAAGAACTTCTTGATTTTCCTGGCACAGACAATCTGGGCTGGTGTCACTGGAGGCAGCTTCACCCAGGGTTTGCCTGGCTCATTACAGACAAAGTAGATGTATTTATTAGTCCCAGTCCCATTTTCTTCTCTTGGTATGTCAGGTGGGGGTTTATAGGTGGACTTTGGTGGTTCAGCTTCCTTTTCTTTCTCCTCATCTTCCTCTTCAGCCTCACCTATCTCTTTCTCTCCTTCCTCAATAGATTCCTCTCCTTCCTCTCCTTTTTCCTCCTCCCCTTCCCCTTCACGTAACTGTACTTCAGCTACAATATAGTTCATTTCCAGGCCCAATATTTTGCCCCAGAAGCGACAGGTCTGGATTGGCTGAACACTGATTAGGTTTTTAAGGGAAAGGAGTATGTAATAGGATTCATCTTTGTTCAGGCCAATTCCAGCCTGTTCAAAATAAAAGGCTGTTTCCATCACATTTGGTAGAGTGGGCTGTCCCTAGGAAAGAAGATTCAGAGTTAGAGCTAAAGAATAGTATAATTATCTATTTTAAAAATTAAACATGTTATCTACTGAACATTACACTTCACTTTTCTGAAGTGCCACTCATGATCTCAAAGTGCTTTGCAGACATTCATTCACTGCATTTTTTACTATCATTTAGAAAAATTAAAAGTGACTTTTAAGAAGAGAACACAGATGACCTGCAGCTTTTAGAACACAGGATTTCRAAATTCAACCTCCTAATTATTGCAAAATAAGGAAAGTCACCATTCTTACACAAGATCTACAAAGGATTCAGTGCTAGGGCATGTCAGCTAAGAGGCCTGGATGCCTGCAAACAGTGACACTTTTGTTTGGGACATATAATACAGACTTTATATAGACCAGCAATATTTCTCTGAGGTGAATGCTGAAGACCTTGGCATACAGCTCCCCCCAGTTTTTAAAATATTTCCCCCTGCTCTTACTGAATTCCTTTGTAAGATTCCATCTGGCTTCAGTGGAAGCAGAACTAGGCCAATAATTAAGTACTTCCATTTGCTTTATCACCCGTCTCTCATGTAATGGGGGTAAGTGATCATATAACACAGAGTTATTAGAAGTTGCACATGACAGGGTAGGGAATTTGGAAGAATTAGTGCTAGTTTCATATGGAATTTCTTTGGATCTGACAGGTTTCTTATATCAAAGCAAGATTGACAGGAGTATGAAAAATTCAGAATTCCTTTCTGAAATACCCTACTTTCTTTCCATTTTCACCATCCTATACTGTTACTGTATGACACGTAATAGGCTATGGAAAAGATGAAGGACTATCTCTTCTGTTGTTGGTAATTCATTTGAATATATACTGGTAACTCCATTTGAAAATCAACATCTTGTTGATTCATTTTGCTTGGTTATTATAATTCTCATTTATATTCTTATAATTCTCATTATAAGAACTCTAATTTTTCCTTGGGTACAAATGCTTCTGCATATAAGCAACTGAATAATGAAAAATCCTGTTTTAAGAAGTGGCTTTTCAATTGTAGTAGTTCTTCATTAAAACCGTATCTTGTTTCAGTTGGAGAAGGACAGACTGGAACCACAGCTGGAGGTGGAGGGATCACAAAATTCTGCATTCTCTATTTTACAGTAGCAGCTGTGCACAGTGTTGTCTCACTGGTATCAAGAATTATGGTCACTTTAGGTAAAGAAATGTCCCTTTTATATAAAGAAAACTTGGATGCAATATTCCATGGTGAACTGGCATATGGGAGATGTTATAAGCCTTGCTTTCTGTTCATCTCTAGAACACCTCTGATTTTAAAGGCCCAGGATATTAGATTTCCTACAGGAAAAAAATCTCAACTAAGTAATCAGATGTGTTTTTTTCTTAACAACTAGACATGGGACCAGCTCAGCTGTGAAGAGGGTACATGGTACTGTGACTGCAATGATTTATATGATCATGAAAGGCAGGACTACAGAAGAGACCACAACTTCTCCCTTTCTCCTTTCCCTACCCACCATCTGCCCACCCATTCCCTGGTATATATGGTATCTCTTTCACTCTGATAATAACTCACTATCTCTTCTTCTACTTCTTCATTTTCTTCTTCTCCGTTTTCCTTGATGAACAAAGCCTTACACTTTTCTGCAGCTTCAAATGTTGGAAGAATCTGATGTTCATCTCGAAGAGTGTCCATTTTTTTCCGAAACTGAGCCGACTTCACATCCTTGCTGATATTCTCAATTATGTCTACTGTGTTTGTGGGGTGTTCATCCAGGATCTTTGTTAGTATATTAGCAAGATGATCATATCTGTCATATAAATGTAAATATTGTTGGTCTACTATACAAAAGACCTAGAATATTATGCTTTTAGTAACAAAAGTAAAAGCTAATCATCTGGAGATTTGGAGAAATCATTGGAATAGCCAGAAGAAAGGGGATCATGGAGCATTAAGGGAAATTAGACTTAAAACTAGTGTGATTATACTTAGGAGCACTCCCATCTTCCATTTCTGGTATACACCTCATCTACCTACGAGATGAAGCTGAATTTAAACTTAATCAAATACATTTATTTTTGAACTCTCTATAAAATTCCATTAGGAATTTTGGTTCTGAAAGATGTTGGACACATGCAAGTATTATAAAGTGATGAAATATTGCATGTATAACATTATCCCATCCTATATATACCTCCCTTTCTAAGATAACCCTTTGCCCTTTTACTAACTACCTTTCTTTCCACTCATACTTCCCACCCTTTTTAACTGTGTTCCTTTCTCAGACTTACACGTTCAGGCCTGATCTTGTGCTGGTCTTCAGTAAATAGGCTTTTGCATTCTGGATTGCCAGCATCCGGGCTTTGGGATCGGGTATCTGATCATCATATGGGCTGTATCCTGGCTGATCAAGGCCATAACCTGGTTCGTGTGGCTGATAAGGGCCATGCCCACGTTCATAGGCATCTTGTCCTACTGGGTAGGCACTTCTTGCTTCCTGTGAAGGGTCTAATCCTGGCGACTGATCCATGCTGTGCCTTGCCCCCTGTGCCTGATGGGAGCCTTGTCTCGGCGCGTCGCTAGCTGAGGTGTAGTTGTGGCACCTGGAGCTGGGCAGCGGCTTGCGCTGCTCGCGGTGGGTGGCCGAGGGGTTGAACAGGGGTCTGTGACTGGCACGGTGCTTGTCCCGGTGCGCGGCTCTGGCCGACACTTCCCCGCTGGTCCTGTGCTTGGTGTGGGTCTTGGTGGGGCTCAGAGATGTTTTTCCTCAGTCCTCGTGGCTGCTCAGACCCTCGCCTTCTCTCCCGGTATTCCCAGGGAGCTGGTCCCGGTTCCGACGGCTGGGCTGGCGAGGGTCTCAGAAGGCGGCTGCCCGGGGCCCCGCTGGGGCGGGTGAGCAGCGTGGGGGCTGTGTCCGGCCACGAGTGGCCTCGCTCCTGCCTTCCCGCGCGACAGCCCGGGGCGGGGGTCCCTGGGAGCCCGGGGTGCGGCCCCGCCCGGCCCGGGACAGCAGGCCGCTCCTCAGCAGCAACGCCGGCGGCGGGCTGGGCGTCGCCGGGGGAACGCGGCCGCGGGTGCTGCCGGAAGGGAGGGCAGCCCCAGCGACCCGCCCGAGCTGTCACTGCTCTCTAGAGGGGATTTCAATCCCTTCTTGTTTCCTTTCCGTGAGACCCGCGGGGTCACGGTGAAAGGAAGGTGTTCGAGGCCCGGCTGGACGGGCCCTGAGCAACCTGGGCTAGTGAATGGCGTCCCTGCCCACGGTAGAGGGTGGGAACTAAGTGATGTTTAATGTCCCTTCCAACCCAAACCAGTCCTATTCTGTGAAAACATGAAGTGCTGTTAATACTTTGCCTTGAACGTTGGTGGTATGAGAATCTTTCAGAAGTCTGCTGAGAGCAGAGGAGTGAGTCTTCAAAAGCTTAATTTTATTTTAAAAGGACGTTAATTGGCCTTCGTTGTTTTCGTATGCATTTTAGTGGCGATAAGCTGTTCATAAAGTACAAAGTTTTTTCTTTTAGGAGAAAAAAATACTATAAAATCTGATATTTGCTTAAAAAAATTCTATTCACAGATCCAAGGGAAAAAACCAAAAAGCAGATGTAAGTTAAGTTGGAATGAAGGTGCTCTGATAGAAAGCAGTTTTGTCATGCAGTGCTATCAGTGTTAATGAATCTGTGAGTTGGAAGGGACGCATCAGAGGATCACTGAGTCCAACTCCTGCACCTGCCGGGGCACCTCAAGAGTCACACCACGTGCCTGAGAGCACTGTCCACATGCTTCGTAAACTGAGACAGGCTGTGCTCTGAGTGCTGCCCTGGAGAGCCTGTTCCAGTGCTCAACCAGCCTCTGGGTGAGAAACCTTTTCGTGGTACCTGACCTAAACGTCCCCTGACACAGCTTCATGCTGTTTCTTCGAGTCCTGTCAGTGGTCGAGAAAGTGAAGAATTAAGGAGAGAGCTGGCCATAATGTGAGTAACTTCTGTTTGCAACCGTATTCAAACACTAAATTGTTTTAAAGATTTGGTTTTATTTCCCATTATCCTACTCTGATTTCATTGATAAAAGATTCAATCTATTTCTCCAAGTCGGGTCTGTTTTGCCTGTGACAGCAATTGGTGAATGATCTTTCAGCTCTTATCTCGAACTCTTGTGTTTTCTCTCCCCTCTCCTGTTTAAAAGAGGGGGTGATAGAAGAGCAATCTTGCTGAGCCCCTGGCATTCAGGCAGGGTGAGACCTCTACAGTGCTGTAAAAATCTTAGCAAAATGTGCTATTAAAGTTATAAGTTGTGTTAAATAAAGCAATACAGTAAGTGAACTGTAAAACATACTTCTCTGTCATTGATGGGTCAGTTATGTAATTTTTAAAGAATGTGGTTTATTTCAGATATTTATTAGAAGTAGCCAGAAAAAAAATATCAAATAGGTATGGCAAACTTCTGTCAGGTTCCAAGAGAGTAAATACTAGAAGTATCATTGAGAAATCTGATCCATTCTGAAACAGCACCAAAGCATACTTTTCTAAATCCTTAATAGGTGGAGCATTTATATAAAGAATTAAAAAGTTTCTGCATTGTGTTTCTATGATTCCAACAAATAAGACATTATCATAAAAAATGTTAGTTCTGCTGTATTTCAACTTGTAGAGGTTTTTTTATTGATCTTTGCAAAGAATGTGCACAGGCTCATTTAGCGGAACTTAGACATTGACTGCAGAGGGCGATACAGTACTTGCAAATTACTTGTGGATTCCTTTCTATTTGATTTCCATCTCTCATCTCTGGAGGAAAAACTTGTTTAGTAATTGTGGCAGGACCTTTCACCCCTGAGACAGCAAAAAGCTTATCTACTTGCTCCATGGCTAAGTCAAGCTGGAATTACTTGCCTTATGATGAGTTGTGTTGGCTCAAAAACATCCTTAGCTAGCAATAAACACCTTCCTGGGAAAGGATGTGAAAGGATAAGCAAAAAGTTGTGACTGACAAACACAGCACTTTTACCATCTGTATTTTTCATGAAATCAGAAATCTCTTACACACTCTCTGAGTGTGTGGAGAGTTCTCCTCGAAGCTGAGACGTCGGCCTCAAGTTACTCTTCTAGAAGTTGAGCAAAAGGAGACTTCTGTACACCACTATCATTTGTCTGTAAGTTACATTGTTTTCCTAATCTATACTATTTCTGTGCTAGCTGAAAAAATAGGTACCTTTATTATCGTGCACTGTCTTATATATGAACCTACTAGTAGTGGTTTTTTTGTTTATCCTGTATAGTAAGAAGTCTGTTATAAAGTCTTATGTCTGTGGTTTTCCTTGTGTCTATTCAATAAATAACTCATGTTGCAACAGACCTAATCGGTCATGATTAAAGAACTTSTGAGCAAGAGTGGGTTTTGAGGTGCGGGCCATCTCAAAATAGCTGCTGCCTACTACCAGAAATCTGAGCAAAGGCAGAAGCCTGGTTTAAACTCCCTCTCCTGTTCGTAACAGTAATTCACTTATCTTAAAACTGTATGGAATTAGGTTATCTTTCTACTTTTTTTTGTTGGGTGAAGCAGCTGCTCAAGAAAGGGCAGCAGCTCTATCTTTTCAATTTTGTTCAGCAAAGAAAAAAAACTAGGGGCACCTATGTTGCAGTGTGTAAATTAGGACACGTAAAATGTGCAAGGGCTCAGGACAAAGAATACATCAGTGCAGAAGGATGTTTCAGCAGGGTGCTGTGATGGTCTTTTGTTGATACAGAAAAGTAGGAAATGGATATGTGCAATATTGCTGCATAATCATGCATCATGCTGCATCATACTCTGATGATCATTGGCAGAAGCATGGGTTAATTAGCTGAAGAATAACTGAAGTATTAATGGTTTCCCTTTCCAAAGGAGATATGTTAATGGTTTGAATTGTCTCTGCTGTGACCAGGTAGTGATGGTTTCTTGTCCTGTGGAATCAATTCTGCTTTTCAGCAGCCTTTTTTTTTTTTTTTAACTGAACTCCTGCCTATTACTGGCTTTGAAACAGAGATCCAAAGATGACATAAAATGTTGCACATAGAGCTGGACATCGGTTGTATTTCTATACAGTTTCATTGGTGAATTTTGAACATGTTTCCACTGGGAAGGGAATGACAGGCAATCTGAACAGAGCTTCCCTTTTCAACTGGTAATTCTTCTGTGCTCTGTTGATTTCTGTGCAAACAACTATTGAATTGGAAAGCCCAGATTCAGGTCCCACGTGTGTCCTCCTAGAAGAATGCCTTCATCGTGAGACAAACTAGTATCACCTGTAAGTACTGACGTGAAGCTGGCCTTTCCTGTGTTGCAGGCAAGGCAAATTTAACTGAATTCCAGGCTGTAGACTAGGAACCAGCTGATGTTGCTTTCTGTGCAGAGCTTGTTCCATCTAGCAGCTGCCAGGTGTGCTGGCAGCTCACTGAAGAGGAGGGCATAATCAGTAGATTCTTGTTGGATTTCATATGGCATAGGTTTCAAACTGCATACTGTGGTCAAGACTCAAGTGCCTGAGCATATGAAGATGATCTTTAGCGTTTCCTTTGCACTACATTTATGAATGAAATACTTATGCTTGCTCTGTCTGCTTCAAAATGACTTCAAGAGGAAAGGTACTTGAAAAGTGCAGATTCTGTCTTGTTACCTTTGTTAATTCTCACTAAAAGACTATTAACTACATAACTACTTTTTAATCTCTTTTTCATAAATATATTCAGTTCAGAAGCCAGTGGCATTCATTTCTCCTGCTGTTCCAAAAAACCCTCATGCAATTTCTATGCTTGGTCAAACATACAGCAAGTGTTTTTAATTGTGTAATGAAGTTTCCTCTTCTGTTCCTTTTTTTGACCCAAAGAGGACTGAAATGTATTTCAGCATCACTTTCAGGATATAGTTTTCCACCTGATGAAAATTCTTCTTTGTATGTCACTTCTGATAGTAATTTCCTGCTAAATATCTAAGTTAGTACTTGTATATATAAAAGCAAATATTATTCTGTGAATCTTAACTGTTTATTGTGCAGAGAGGAATAGATACTCGTACAAGTTCTTCCTAACATGGCAGACTTTTTTCTATTAGTTCCAGGGTTTTCACTGAATCTTTACTGCTGGCATGCCTCTTCCTTCTTCCATAGGGCTTGATTCTTTCCTCTTCCTCGGGCTGTATGCTGAAGTCAAACTGTATTCCTCAGGTGGTCATAGACATTAGATTAGTGCTGGCAGTCTGAGATGCTTTTCTGTATGAGGCAATATTATTGGAAAGCTGAGAGACCATCATCCTTCTGCAGGAGGCTGATAGGAAATGCATATGGTGCTCTGAAGGAAATAATGATTATTTTTAGAGATCTTGTGGTGGCTTTTGCTCTTATTGAAGTCAGAAGGAGCTTTGCTACTGATTTCTGTGAAAGTGAAATTAGGTCCTTTGTCATTTCATTTTCGTGTTTCGACATAGATGAGGATATATCCTGGGAGACAAACTGATTTTAATTCTGACTTATGGTGGAGAATTTCTGTGGTTAAGGCCGAGTGCGATTTTGCATCCTGATGTGTGAATTCTGTATTTTACATCCCCTGAGTTCAGGAAATCACCATGAGTTACTGGATAGCTGTAACTGTGCAGTGGCAGAAACATTGGCTTAGACCAGTCAAGTTTCAAGGGAGTAAAAAGTTTTTTATCACCTGGTAATTTGAGTTCTAAACCTTTGTTGTAAAAT
This sequence comes from Amblyornis subalaris, assembly GCA_018881555.1. NCBI lineage: Eukaryota > Metazoa > Chordata > Aves > Passeriformes > Ptilonorhynchidae > Amblyornis > Amblyornis subalaris. Next base: position 2,627,516 of record JACAXG010000119.1, read on the forward strand.
AAACTTTTGTTCAAACTATGTTATTGCAGTGTCATGGTGAGGATTTTTGTTAGGATAAGTGCAGGAAATTGAGGCTGAAAGTTTTTTAGACATTGGAATGTAATGACTTTGTGTATGTGATTTCTGTTACTGAAGGTGATGGTATTTCTCTGGCTCTGGTCACTGTGTGACTGACTAAAAATTGCACTGGACAGCATGATTAGTGCTTCCTGGGTGCTGTATCTCTAATTTATAATAATTTTCATTYATGTTGGACTATACCATTTCTTACCTGCCAGTACCATCAGAGCCTGGTGGTTTTTGATATTTATGAGGACAAAGCTTAGTTTTCTGGCAAAGAGGGTGTGGCAGTTGTGCATCTTTTACATAAATGCTGGGTTTAACCACTGCCCGCTGATTTACTTTGTGCTGGTGTTCAGAACCGTCCATTTCCTACAAGACTGTGGGACCACAACTGCAGATTTTGGAGTTGTGTGGTGGGACACTCTAGGGTGGGATGAAAGGCAGCAGTGGTTCTTGCTAGCTCGTTACAGATGTGATACAGAATTCAAATGGTGCTGTTTTGGATCCACGTAGGGCCAGCTCGGCTTCTGTTAAGTGTTTTTGTCAGCTGGTGCGCAGCGAAATGTTGGTGTGGGATGGAGTCTTCTCTGGAAAAGGTCTGACTGTGCGTAATTGTGCTTTTCTGTACTATTCTCATCGACTGAACCTGTTTCTGTGGTTCGTGTTGAAGATATCTGATTTGTTCCTCAGAGCTGTATAGATCCTGATGATTGTTGTGTTGCTACAGTGGAAAATCGAACTACTGGAGTTTAGGATCTTTGATTGCTGCAACAGTGTTACCAGGCAGTGTAGTGTGGTGGAATGAGCTCCCAATACTCTCCTCTGCTTGGGCTGGTTGAAGGCTTGTGAAACCTCAGCAGGCTTGTTTTCTCCTTGCTGTGTATATAAATTTCTCCTTTTTTGGGGGATGGGTTAGGCGAGGGGAGGTTTGTTCATTGTGGAAATTCGTGAGGATTTTGTTTCAGTGAAGAGTCAATTAAATGACAGTTAAAACGGAGCAATGATTTATTGTCATTACTAAAAGAGAGGTTCACTTATCACCTTACAGATCTGGAACTTTTGCTGTATTTCTGAGAGTGAACCTTTATATTTATTAGATACTGCATTCAATTTACAATGATGATATATAAACGTTTTATTCTTACATGAAGCTGAGCAAGTGCAATTATTTCAAGATGGTTAAAAATTTCAGTCAGTTCCTATTTTGCTTTTCCCTAGCTGTATGTGTCACAGCACTTCTCATTGTAGAGAAAATGAATTCTTTCATTTTTTTCCCCTACTGTGGTAAGCCCTCTTGTCTGCACCAGCAGTGTAAATCAGGGTATAATGATTCAGCAGTATTTTACAAAACTATCTAAAACATGAGGAAATAAGAGAACCAGGCCTGACACTTTGCCCTCTCAACTGGTTAGGAGAAGGACTGTCTGAGCATATTCTTTGCTGTTTATCAAATACTTATGAAATAAATATCCTAAAAGCAAAATCCTTCAGAAGTGTAGATGGAATTGTTTTCAGGAGAAACTGGAAATGGCTAGGGGGTTTTGTGGAACTTAAGGATATACAGAAGAGGTTTAAGTATTTCACTAGCCTGAGTTATACATGTGAATTCAATAATTCTTTACAGGAGGAGGTTGCCATGTTAGAGTCAGTGAATAAGAAATTCTACTCAAAAATCCATTTTTATATTGCAGTCCTGTCAGGAAATTCATGCTACTGAGTATGACTTTTAAAAAATACAACTTTTCAGGCCATGTTTGTTTTCAACAATGCCCAAGTGAGTTGTCCTATGTTATGGTTATTTGACTGTGTGATATGTAAGAATTGAAATGTTTGAGGATAGCAGTGTACTCAGAATTGTGTGTTTAAATTGTAACCACTAGGTTAATAATGCAATTGCAGTCTTAATTTGAAGTAATACTCAAAGCGTAATGGAGAAGCAAGCCAATAAATTGACTTTGATTTCCAATAAAGAGAAATCCATCTCTGTGATTTCATGAAATGCCATTAGATCAATCATTTTCTCTAAAAATAATTTCTCTAAGTTGAAACACTCTTTCATTGTAAATTTGATGACTATGTTCAGGATCCATTGTTGCAGACGATTTGGTCCCATTTTCTTTTTTCCAGAGATGTAGAACTTCCTGTAAACACCCCTTTCCTAGTAACAAACATGCTCACTTGAAAACTGATTTCATCTTTTTCTTTATTTTTCTTTCTATTATGTTAGATAGAGCTTTTATTTTCAGTGAGTTACTTAGTCACCATGTCTTTTTTCTCCTCTATGAAAAGCATGAGAAAAAAAAAAGGAAAAATATTTGCATGAGCAATCAAAGTACTATATTTAGAGGAAGTAAACAGGAGTATCTAAGAAGTGTCTCAGAGATATGTTTCTCCTTATTTTATATTAATAACTTGGCAATATCTTGATTTTCCATCCTGTTTTACATATAAATAAGTTTTCCATAGAAAATATACTATGAATTTAGATAGTAGAATAGATTCTGTTAGTCTGTTTTTCTTGCCAAATATTTATATAACCATTCTAAACAATATCTTGCTCACCTGCTTTGTTGATGAAAAATGCTTCTTTAGCTGTTAATGTTAATGAATGTTCAAAGCATTCATATTAAACCATAAATTTTTTTGTATTCCTGTGTCAAAATATGAAAAAATATTGTGTCCATGTAAGAAAATGTAAGAGCATCTTCAAAAGTGCCCCTAAGTATGTAAAACTTTGGGGCTGTAACATTTCACTTATAGCTGTCTGGAGTGAGATTAAGAACTCTTTGATGCTCAGAGTTAATATGTGTGGGGTAAAATGTTTGGAATTTAAAACGACATTACAATCCATGCATTGAGCAAGGATTGCTTAAGTGAATGATGTGGAAATCCTGTCATGATATGCTATATATTATGCATCTTTTCAGGCTTTAGTCACCTTTCTTATAATGGAAAGGGGTCACGATTATGTTTCAGACTTCAAATTTATTGATCTTCTACTGAAGGAGGAAGCAACTTTGTGCCTTTTCAATTGCTGTCCAAAGAAATAAGTAGGGCTTGTTTTCTGAAGAACGGCTGCTGGGGGCACACACCCCTTACACTTGCCTGGATAGATCTCTCTAGGGGAGAGACCTGAATTCAACTCCCTTCAGGCTAAGACTCAAACCATATTCCTCTCATCTGAATAAGGGAACTGGATCTGTCTGAGGGAACTTATGTACACTACAAAATTCTGCTATCCTTTTCCTAGCTTAATATTCAAAGTTTTTCTTTTTCATCTCTTACAAAGCAATACCATGACCTTGAACTACAGTCATGAGTGATTTCTTATGAGATTCCAGTACAGTCACTAAAAAGATGACAACAATGAGACCTAATACTTCACAGCCAACAGTAGTTTTCCAGGATACAGTCATAACTGTAAGGAGAAAACACGGGAAGCAAAAAGTCCAGGTATTAAAATACTTCACAATAAAACTTAGACTTCTCTTTAAAGAATTTAGGTCCTGTGACAGGCAGGGACAGGCGAACGGAAGATCACGGGATGTCACGGGAAGACAATAGCAGAGCTGAAACTTCTCCCTAACTCAAACCCTCCCTTAAGATAAGCAATCACCYGAAGTATGCATGTGCCTCCTCCTAAAAACCCAGTACTTTTCCACTCCTTACTAACTCCAGCTATCCCACAGTCCCCTTTTCCTGACGTAGTAAAGYCCCCACTATTTAAACCCAGGAGATAAGATAATAAACGCCATTTTCGTCCATCCACCATAGTGGTGCAGTGTGTCGTTGGCCTGAGTGACCCGGGAGAGGCCGGGTTGCCGTGCTGTCGTCTCTGTTCCAGGGTGCCTGCCTTCATTCGGGAGGCAACAAATGGTGCCGAAACCCGGGAAACACCTCGGGTGACGGGATTCCTCTGGAAAGGACACAGCGGCTGGAGCGGCGGGCCCGTCTCTGGCGGGGGAGACGTCCCCGAGACACCTTCGGGCAGCATGGAAGCCATGGCGAAGGTCGTAAGTTCTCTCCACGCGCAGTGGAATATTAAGTGCAAAGCCGGAGATTTTAATCTTGCTATTGCAAGGCTTCTCCAGCTCGGGGCGATCGAACGCCCCATAGACATATTACACATGGAGGCGTGGGATAG